>APFE030885638.1:105569-119673 GCA_000404065.3 Pinus taeda
CAGAGGCAATCTTTCAACTCTATGAATTCCTTCTATTGAGATTCAGACCAAAAGAATTTGGCCTTCGCTCCTCCCTTGGTGACTTGGCTCAAAGGCCAAGTGATATGAGAAAACCCCGACACGAACCTACGGTAGAAGTTGGCAAGACCTAGAAAGCTGCGGAGCTCTGTCAGAGTGGTTGGAGATGGCCAATCCCGAATGACTTGGACCTTGGCTGGATCCACATGCACCCCCTGTTCATCAATAATGTATCCCAGATATTGAACCTGGGGCATGCCAAAAGTGCATTTCATATTAGCACACATCTTGTATTGTCGCAGTTGTTGGAGGACCTTTCAGAGTGGTGGAGGTGCTCTTCCCAACTCTGGCTGAAGATCAGAATGTCATCCAAGTATACCACTACAAATGAGTTGGTGAATGGCCACAAGATGTCATCCATTAGCCTCATGAAGGTTGTAGGAGCATTCGTCGATCCAAAAGGCATAACCAACCATTCGAAAAGGCCCTCCTTGGCTTTGAAGGTAGTCTTCCACACATCAGAGGGTTTAATTGGTACCTGGTGATATCGTGACTTCAAATCAATCTTGCTGAAATATTTCACCCCCTTTAGTTGGTCCAGGAGGTCGTCGATCCACGGGATTGGGTACCTGTTACGGACAGTGATCTTGTTCAGCGCCCGATAGTCAATACAGAGTCTCCAAGTGCCATCCTTCTTCTGTACCAACACGATCGGGCTCCCACAAGGCAATGAACTCAGACAGATGTGACCTTTCTGCAGGAGCTCCTGAATCTACCTCTTGATTTCATCATTCTCTAGAATGGAGCGTCGATAAATTGGTCCATTGGGTAGCGGCGCACATGGGGTTAGATCGATGGAGTGCTTGACCTGAGAATGCAGAGGAACCCCTGTGGGGGAGGTGAAGATTTCCTCGTATTCCTCCACGACCTTGTCCATCTGTAGTTGCCGTGCGGAGGGGCCCTGTCTGGAGGCTGTGGCCACCGCCTTCTTCTTTCGTTGAGAGCGTATCATCAAGAAAATAAATTTCCCGGTTTTGGAAACAAGCTTACCACATTGTTTTGCAGTAATCAAAGAGATGGAGGTAGGTGGTGCTACCTCTGGTATCCTGTACAACTTATTTCCCAATATAATAATAACAGCACGGGGCCTTGATTCATACACAGCATGTCGCTTCCACAAGTATGGTTGTCCTAATAATACATCACAAACTTCAAGTGGAGCAATGTCACACAATACCTGATCCGTGAAGGGCTTGATTTTGTATGGAAGGCGACACTGTTGGCTCACGCGAAGATCTCGTCCTTGGGGAAGCCACCCGATGGTGTATGGTTGTGGATGTGTTGTGGTCGGTAAGCCCAACCGCTTCACGACCTCTGTCGAAATGAGGTTCTTTTGGCTCCCGCTATTGACAATGAACTGTAGTGGGGAGCCCTTTACCCACATCTGGGAGTGGAAGAGATGCTCCTCCTCCTATGGATCTTTAGGTTCATTTTTCTGGATCTTGGCAGTAGCAACAGTGGCGTTGGGCTCCGAATCAATGATCTGCTTCCCTTTGTCATTCCCCTTGTCAGGTTCTGACTCAGAGTTAGAACATGCATCTGATTCTAAAACCTTTAGCTCAGCCACCAGTGACTGCTTGGCCCGACAGTCACTTGTGTTGTGAGTGGAGCTCTTATGGAACTCACACCATTTTCCCATGTCCTATTTCGGCTTCGTGGTGCTATTCTTTTCTTGCAGCTTTGGCGGGTTGTCTTGGGCTGCCCCGCCTTGGCTTTGTCCTTTGTTCTGTGGTTTAGGGAAACCTTTCCCTTGATTTAGATTCACAGATCCAAAGTCTCGCTTATTTTGCTTAAACTTCTGCTCGACCTTGATAGCATATCGGTATCCTGTGCCGAGTGAGGAGATGTTCAAGAATTCTATTTCTTCCTGGATGTACTTGTGTAGGCAGCCGCGGTATTTGAGTATCAAATGCTTCTCTGAATCCTTGATCCCCAACTTTGTGCGAAGGGTATGGAAAATATTGGTGAACTCCGGCACGTCTTGGTCCCTTCCCTGCAGCAGCGTGTTCCACTTTATGTATTCATCCTCATAGCTTCCGACAGGGTAGTACTACTCCTTGATGGCCTCACGGAATGAATTCTAGGTGGGTGCGGCTGAAAATAGTGAGATGGTACTTTCATCCTTCTGCTCACAGTAGGTTTCCCACCAGTCCTTGACATGGGGGGCTGCTTTGAGAAGAGAAAAAACAATCTTTTCCCGACTCGAAAATTCATGAACAGAAAAATAACCCTCTAGCAGATTTAACAACTTATCTACAACATCTGCGTCTATCTGACCCTCGAATATGGGGATTTAAAAATTAACTTGTACCTTAAAGGGCGTGGCATTTCCAGAGTAGCTACTAGAAGCTGATGCCTCGCTTCTGGACAACCACTGAAGGATCTGGGCAAAGTTTTCCATAATTACGATCCGTTGTCACTCAAGGGCTTCTTCGAGCAAGATTTTGATAGGATCTCCTGCCCCCTCATCTTTCTTCTCATCCGCCATGAGAGGCCGTCGGGATTTGTGAGGCTGGTCTTGCAAAGGTTCGACCAGCTCAAGCCCTAACTCCTTATATCCCGACCTCGTTGGAGACATGCAAAGAAAAACAGAGGAAAAGCAGACCGCCCTGACACCATTGATCCGGATTTAAACAGGAATGCAACAAAATACAGAGATAACCATATACACAAAGATGCAGCAGAAACAATGCTTCATTTCATTAATGGAAAATACCGAAATATCCTTACAACCAGAAATGGAAATAAACCAGTTAGGGCGATGGTAGCTTATCTCTGAGAAGAGATGTGGTGACTACATGCCTCTGAACTGTGTTACAATGAGGCTCAGAGGCCTATTTATTGTTGAGAAACGATGAAAAACCCTTCACATCCCAAAACCTAACCCTAGAAGATGAAACACCAAATTGTGGGCCTCGTTTGGGTAAATTGGTACATCAATTTCCCAGGGTCGTAACTTTGGCATATGATCGTCGTTTGATGCGTACGATAGCTCGTTAGAAAGATCGATCCGAGAACTACCACTTTGGGAAGGGCATCATTAGTCCATGGACGCATGTTGCCCCCATATTTCCAAAAAAATGTCATTTAGGGCCTCAAAACGGCTCTGGAAGTTCAGGACCCGAAAAACTGCTAAAAATAGTAAGTTGTGCTACAATTAAGGAAACTGAAAATGCTGAGAGAAACAATGATGGGGGTCCAGATGGGCTTGGCAGGTGGCCACCAATATCCACCTGCATCAAGTCCGTGGAGCGCGAACTGAGGTCTCACCCGAGGTAGTAAGGGAGGGCTTTGGAACTAAGTTTCCACACCTTAAGGATGTCTTGATGAGGTCTCGAAGGCTCGAGACCCAGCTGGCACACTCGTACTGCTCTGCGTAATAGTGAGTTCCCTTCACGTAAATATGGAATGGAGCGCTTCGTAGATCTTGTTAGTGTTGGATTTATTACAGATCTGATATAAGTCTTGCATTCTTAATCAAGTTTTCAATTGTTACAACTAGTGCACACAACCATACATCTTATAGATATGCATTAACTCTAAACATAAGGACAAACATATAGATCCGTACACAATATTTCGGAAACACTTACCTTTATTAATATTTTGTTCAGTATAATCAGTTTCGACCTGCACACTCAGCTACAAGGGTCCACACACATATTTGTGGACTCTATTAGGACTCTGCGGACACAGCTTCGGAGCCTCTATCTCCTATTCCCACCCAAGACTCGAACATACAGACAGAGAGAGACTACTTATTTTACAAACCCATAACACATAAAATCCTCAAGCTTCCTTCCATCCTTAACAGTTTACTCTATTTGTACCTTCACATGGTTCACAGACCATGGGCAGAACGACTCTCTTTTTATTATTTTCTGCAGACAACCCTTTGACTTGACCTATTACAGTTTGTGCTCTGCGCTCTTCACATAACTATTACAATTTCATTACCCTAAATTGTGGGCTTTAAGCCCCAAAACCATTACATCGGGGATCCACTAACGAACAGGCCCCCAACACAATTATCATGACTCATCTCGAGTCACTTGTTGGTGCGGCAATACGCGCTGCTAAGGCTTCATGGCCCACCATCCCTAAGAGTGATGCACTATGTTCTGCTACTCCCTCCTTGTCGCCTGCAAATCTTCTTCAAGCTCCTACTCCATTGCCTCTATTAAGTTGTGCAACTGATAATGCTCATCCTGCTCTGCTCGGTTAATACAGAGCACCCACTTATAGGATTTTAGGTTAAGCTGGGGCATCGCATTCAGGAACTTTTTGTGCCAACGCAACAAGTCTCCAATTTTTGGTACACTATATGCACTGTCTACTGCAACTTATGTTGAATGTTTTGCAAGAGAGATGTTGTTGTTCACGAGATCCGAATATTTTTGGTGCATCAAAGATGAACTGTTAACTATAATTCCATCATTTGTCTCATGATTCACCCTCTTTTGCTTATCTTTCCTGGGTCACCTACTAGCCCATGGTTTAGGCATCAGCATCCGGACCAGTTCTAGTTCGTGTCTGAGAATTTCCAGGAAATCCTCGACCATCGGTGCTCAACTCAGCGCGGCATCCATGGACGTCAACATCACACTATCTCAAAGTTCCTGCATCTCCATTGGCCATATTAAAACCCCCCGGCATACTCCTTGAGCATCAATGGTTAACAGTTCCATACTGCTTCGAAGACTCAATAGCTTACTTCTTGCGATACCACAGATCATTTGGTGAATGCCCCCTTGTGATTTATAAGCATATGGAAATTCAAATTTAGTCGTTCGCTCCTTTTCCGACGTATTAATGCTAAATCTGTGGTAGATGATTCTGGATCTGGCTCATACTTCGTATCTTAATTGCCTGCCACTTGCTCCTTTTCCTCATGACTCAGACATCTTGTCATGAACAGTGACATCAACGGTCACTGCCATTTTTATCCGCATAGTAGTGCAACCCCTTCTATGCAACCACAAACCTTGTAACATATAGATTCTACACACACACTTATTGTTGTGTAGCTCCTCCACAAACTACTTTATCATCCCACATTCTCTCTCAATTGTCTGGAGCAGTGAGACGGCACTTTAGTCGGTTAGTCAGGCAGTCGGCCCACTCGTGTAGAGCTTCAGGTGATTGCCATTTACTCTTCCTAGGAAGGGCTCTCCATTTAGCTTGTCGAGCTGGACCACACCTCCATCTCTGACTTCCTTGACTACATATGGTCCGAACCAATGCATCCAGAGTTTTCCAGGGAATTTCTTGAACTTGCTATCATACAGTAATACTAAATAATTTTCTTTGAATGTGTGCAACTTGATATCGTGATCATGCCAAGCCTTTTTGCATTGCTTTTGTACATGCTGATGGAATCCTACCAGAAACCATTCCTCCTCTATTTCTTCTAGTTGCACGAGCCTTTCTTGAATACTCCATGGTCTGCCATGCAGGTCATTACTGCTATTCACAAACTAGGCACAATGTATTCCATTGGCATGATGACTTCAGTTCCATAGACTAACTGGAAAGGTGCATGTCCCATCAATTTCTTGTAAGTGTTTCGGTATGCCCACAACACAGTAGGTATGCACAAATCCCAATCGTTTCATTGCATGTTAAAGAGCTTGGTAAACGTGGTCTCTAAAATCTTGTTGGAGGCTTCAACTGTCCCATTGTTTTGTGGATGATATGGCGTACTTTGCTGATGATATACCTGAAACTCCTGAGTGAGTGCACTGTTAGTTTCATTTAGGAAGTGTGTTCTACGGTCACTCATTAGAATTTTCGGGCATCTGAACTACCTCAACGCATTCTTGAATAAAAATTTCCCAACTGTAACAATTGTGCAGTCCTTAATCGATTGTGCTTCTACCCATTGAGTCAAGTATTCTGTCATGGTGATAATATAGCACGCTCCCTTCTCTCCTTAAGGTGTGATAGGCCCCACAAAGTCGATCACCCATTTTTTGAATGGTTGTAGCATCGTCTGCGGATTGAGTGGCATTTCATCCCTTCGTGATGGTTTCCGAGTTCATTGATATACGTCACAAGCCTGACAATATGCTTTTGAGTCTTGATGTAGAGTTGCCCACCATAGTCTGGCACGAAGAATCTTTTGTGTTGTTGGCCTCCTCACATAATGTTGACCTGTAACCCAACCATATGCTTCTACTAGTATCTGTCCTCATTCAGATTCTGGTACGTATCTTCGTAATATTTCGTTATTTCCCATTTTCTAGAGTTTCCCCATGATAACAGTAAAATCCATCCTGTGTACCACAAATTATTTGTTTCGTTGAACTAAATATCCCTGCGGCGTGCTCCCCATGGTTAAGAAGTGGATTATATCCTCAAAATGGCCATCCATGATGTGTACTGCATAAAGTTGTGCACCAGATAGTCCTTCCTCTAAATTTGTTGGCTCCTCACCATTTTCGATTCAAGACATATGATTTGGGCCCACGTTTAGGCATCCTAGATCTTGTTCGTATTGGAGTTATTACAGATCTTATATAAGTCTTGCATTCTTAATCAAGCGTTCAATTGTTACAACTAGTGCACACAACCATACATCTTATAGATATGCATTAACTCTAAACATAAGCATAAACATATAGATCCGTACACAAGATTTCAGAAACACTTACCTTTATTAATATTTTGTTCAGTACAATCAGTTTCGACCTGCACACTCAGCTACAAGGGTCCACACACACAGTTGTGGACTCTATTAGGCCTCCACGGACACAGCTTCGGAGCCTCTATCTCCTATTCCCACCCAAGACTCAGACATACAGACTCATAGAGACTACTTCTTTCACAAACCCATAACACATCAAATCCTCAAGCTGCCTTCCATCCTTAACACTTTACTCTATTTGTACCTTCACATGGTTCGCAGACCATGGACAGACCGACTCTCTTTTTATTATTTTATCGCAAACAACCCTTTGACTCGACCTATTAGAGTTTGTGCTCTGCGCTCTTCACATAACTATTACAATTTCATTACCCTAAATTGTGGGCTTTAAGCCCCAAAACCATTACATCGGGGATCCACTACCCAACAATCCCCCAACACAATCATCATGGCTCATCTCTAGTAACTTGTTGGTGCGGCAATATGCGCTGCAAAGGCTTCATGGCCCACCATCCGTAAGAGTGATGCACTATGTTCTGCTACTCCCTCCTTGTTTCCTGCAAATCTTCTTCAAGCTCCTACTCCATTGCCTCTATTAAGTTGTGCAACTGATGATGCTCATTCTGCTCTTCTCAGTTAATACAGAGCACCCCCTTATAGGATTTTAGCTTAAGCTGGGGCATCGCATTCAGGAACTTTTTGTGCCAACGCAACAAGTCTCCAATTTTTGGTCCACTATATGCACTATCTGCTACAACTTATGTTGAATTTTTTGCAAGAGAGATGTTGTTGTTCACGAGATCCGAATATTTTTGGTGCATCAAAGATGATCTGTTAACTATAATTCCATCATTTGTCTCATGATTCATCCACTTTTGCTTATCTTTCCTGGGTCACCTACTAGCCCATGGTTTAGGCATCAACATATGGACCAGTTCTACTTCGTGTCTGATAATTTCCAGGAAATCCTCGACCATCGGTGCTAAACTTGGTGCGGCATCCATGGACGTCCACATCACACTATCCCAAAGTTCCTGCATCTCCATTGGCCATATTAAAACCCCTCGGCATACTCTTTGAGCATCAATGGTTAAAAGTTCCATATCTCTTCGAAGACTTAATATCTTACTTCTCGCGATACCACAAATCATTTGGTGGATGCCCCCCTGTGATTTATAAGCATATGGAAATTCAAATTTAGTCATTCACTCCTTTTCTGGCGTATTAATGCTAAATCTGTGGTAGATCATTCTGGATCTGGCTCATACTTCGTATCTTAATTGCCTGCCACTTGCTCCTTTTCGTCATGATTGAAACATCTTGTCATGAATAGTGACATCAACGGTCACTGCCATGTTTATCCACATAGTAGTGCAACCCCTTCTATGCAACCACAAACCTTGTAACATATAGATTCTGCGCACACACTTATTGTTGTGCAGCTCCTCCACAAACTACTTTATCATCCCAGATTCTCTTTCAATTGTCTGGAGCAGTGAGACGGCAATTTGGTCGGTTAGTCAGGCAGTCGGCACACTCGTGTAGAGCTTCAGGTGACTGCCATTTACTCTTCCTAGGAAGGGCTCTCCATTTAGCTTGTCGAGCTGCACCACACCTCCATCTGTGACTTCCTTGACTACATATGGTCCGAACCAATGCATCCAGAGTTTTCCATGGAATTTCTCGAACTTGCGATCATACAGTAGTACTAAATCATTTTCTTTGAACATGCGCAACTTGATATGGTGATCATGCCAATCCTTTTCGCATTGCTTTTGTACCTGCTGATGGAATCCTGCTAGAAATCATTCCTCCTCTAGTTCTTCCAGTTGCGCGAGCCTTTCTTCCAATACTCCATGGTCTGCCATGCAGGTCATTACTGCTATTCACAAACTAGGCACAATGTATTCCATTGGCATGACGACTTCAGTGCCATAGACTAACTGGAAATGTGCATGTCCCATGAATTTCTTGTAAGTGGTTCGGTATGCCCACAACACAGTAGGTATGCACAAATCCCAATCGTTTCATTACATGTTACAGAGCTTGGTCAGCGCCGTCTCTAAAATCTTGTTGAAGGCTTCGACTGTCCCATTTTTTTGTGGATGATATGGTGTACTTTGCTGATGATATACCTGAAACTCCTGAGTGAGTGCACTGATAGTTTCATTTAGGAAGTGCGTTCTATGGTCACTCATTAGAATTTTCAGGCATCTGAACTACGTCAACACATTCTTGAATAAAAAATTCACAACTGTAACAATTGTGTAGTCCTTAATCGATTATGATTCTGCCCATCGAGTCAAGTATTCTGTCGCGGTGATAATATAGCACGCTCCCTTCTTTCCTTAATGTGTGATAGGCCCCACAAAGTCGATCACCCTTTTTTTGAATGGTTGCAGCATCGTCTGTGGATTGAGTGGCATTTCATCCCTTTGCGATGGTTTCCCAGTTCATTGATATACATCACAAGCCTGACAGTATGCTTTTGAGTCTTGATGTAGAGTTGTCCACCATAGTTTGGCACGAAGAATATTTTGTGTTGTTGGCCTCCTCAAATAATGTTGACCTGTAACCCTACCATATGCTTCTACTAGTATCTGTCCTCGTTCAGATTCTGGTACGTATCTTTGTAATATTTCGTCATTTCCCATTTTGTAGAGTTGCCCCATGATAACAGTAAAATCCATCGTGCGTACAACAAATTATTTGTTTTGTTGAACTAAATATCCCTGCAGCATGGTCCCTGTGGTTAAGAAATGGATTATATCGTCAAAATGGCCATCTGTGATGCATACTACATAAAGTTGTGCATCAGGTAGTCCTTCCTCTAAATTTGTTGGCTCCTCACCATTTTCGATTCAAGACATATGATTTGGGCCTGCGTTTAGGCATCTCGGCTTTACGATGACCTCAAAATCATATTCTTGAAACAGTAACAACCATCTCAAAATGTGCCCCCCAACATAGGCTCGTTCACCAGGTATTTTAATGCAGAGTCATCGGTATACATTTTAAAGTGCCCACTGAGTGGATAATGGTGATATTTCTGTAGCACATATACCATTGCCAACCCCTCACGCTCAGTAGTGGAGTATTTCTTTTGTTCCTTTGACAATCATCAACTCATGAACACGATCGGGTTATCAATGCCTTTTGTGCCTTCCCACATGAGTATAGTGCCCAGTGTGATACACTATGCATCCACATGTACATGAAATTCAATGTGCCGTTTTGGGAAAACCAAAATGGGGGCGGATGCCATCTCTTCCTTTAGAATTTCTAGACTCTTTTTATAGTCATCATTCCAACAATATGTAGCATCCTTTTCAACAACTGTTCCATTGGTGTCATGATTTGTGCATAGCCCTTAATAAAATATCGATAGTAGCTGGTGTGTCCCAATGTGGTACGGAGTTGTTTGAAACTACGAGACACTTGCAGATTGAGTATGAAAGAAATCTTCACAGGTTCAACCAGTAGGACTTGTCTACAGACTACATGGCCATTAAATTGCCAAAAGGAACAAGGAATGTATGATTCTTAAGATTCAGCACAATCTAGTGTCAGCGACACCTATCGAGCGTTAGCAGTAAGCTCACTACATGTCTCTTGACTAGCCCAAACACAATCCAATCATCAAAATAAACCTCCAAAAAACTTATGGATGAATTCATTGAATGTGGCAACTACTAAAAGAGAAAATATTGTTGGCGCATTATTTAACCCAAAGGGCATAACATTTTACTGAAAACATCCTCATTTGGTTGTGAAGGTGGTCTTGCTCCTATCTTCCAGCATAATCTTGATCTGATGGTACCCTGAGAACCCATTTGTAAATGAATACGCTCCCTGTCAACCCAGTTTTTCCAGTACTTCATCTGTAAAATGGGTCAGGAGTGGGTCATAAACACAGACATCGTTCAATTTTCGGACATCTACGCAGATTTGAATTTCACCCTTCTATTTTTTCTCCTGTACTATCATAGGACTCACCCAGTCAGACTCTTCTGTAGGTTTAATAATTCCTGCTGCAAGCATTTTGTCCAATTCTTCATGGAATTTTTCCCTATACCTTGGATTCAAAAGGTAAGGATGTTGCTTAACTGGCTTCGCGCCCGGTTCCAGAGTTATCTTCATCATCCCTAGGTTACAAAGGATCCCATTTAACTTAGTTATTTTGGTTGGGAACAAGTCTTAATATTCACGTAGTAACTCGACTACCTTGTCCACCATGACATCATCCAAATAATCCCCCAGGGTCGCGTTATTCGGCTCCTCATATATACCGATGTTCACTTGTTTCATTTTTAGTGGTGTGGTGATGTCAGGGTCCTCAATCGAAGGTTCGTCAACCTCATGAATACCCTCTATTTCTGGAATATTGATGTTTCTGCGGTCATCATCCTCATCCTCTACCTGCATGTTGAAACATTCCAGGGTTAGGCTCAACTGATCAGACCAGAATGGTTCGACTTGTTGGATACCTATACCAATAGGTTTCATATTTCATGATGGGAAAATTTAAATGCCAAATATGCTCTGCTTTGCTAATACAAAGATCCCATATTTTCAAAGAAAGGAAAGGTGTATACATGCCTTCATGTTTATCACAATTTTGATGGATGGACCAACAGTCTAATATGGATCATGCCATGTTTCAATTTGCTGTTTTAGAGTAGAGAAAGAAGTCTTTCGAAACTGTTTAATCTTGGCAGATCAGTAGTTAGGCAGAGAAGCTAAGGTTCCCAACTGCTTAACCTGGGGCCTTGGAAGAAATAAGGGTAGTGCTAGATAGGAAATCAAAGGAAAAATCCAATGAAAAAGAAAAGGCACATAAGGGTTTGCAAGTCCAAGTGCACCCTCCAAGAAGAAACAAAAAATGCTAGACAAATAGTTAGGTAGGTAGATGGGGTTGCAGAATTCCAAGCTGAATTTTGCTGATCAATACAAGGAAAACAAAATAATGGAGCATGTCTAACTTCCCTTCTTTCCTAATTCATCACTCATTACTAACATCCCTGCACCAGTTGTGTTTATGAAAGAAATTCAAGGCTTTATGTTGGTTCTTGATTCCTAAGAGCCACATTTCTTGTGCAAAATTCTTTTCATTTTGATCTACTCCCTAAACTAAGTTGTTTTCAAAGAAAACTTAGTAATATCACTCCTCATTCACCCTCTCCCGCCGTATTAACCTCTAACTTTATTATCTAACTCCCTATGTTACCCTTTCCCTACTATTATAACACCATGGTGTATAAACCCTAAGCATTCTATAAATATCGCCTCCTTGGCATTATAGCCATATGATTCACTACCAGGGAATCAAATTGACATCTAGTCAGTCTGAGAACCCAAGCCTAACCTCTCTTCATCCCTCAGAAACTCATTTATTTAGCCAACCCTTCACTTTGCCTAAGCGACCTTGAAAAAACCCTTTTTCACCCTTAGACCTCCTCAAAATGCAAAATATATGGAAAAAGCCACTTTATCCGCCTTATCCTAAGTTTGGGACCCATTCGCGCTTTTATGCGAAATTATATCAAAAACCCACTTAGCCTAAGTCTCAAAGCCATGCGCTAAATTTGCAAAAATGTATTGAAAAACCATAGTTTTCCGCTTTATCATAAAGTTTTTGGCCATGCGTGATTTAATAAAGAAAACATTGGAAAAACCATGAAATTCATTTGATATTCCTAAGGGCCCCGCGTCAAAAACAATTGTTTATTGTCCGCCCGACGCCATATCATCCGTGCAGATCATTGGCCCATCGACCGTCTGATCGAGCCCTTTTCATCCGACGGTTGACGCGGATATCGGACCGGTCCCGACGTCCGAAAGATATCGTCCGATATCTGTCAGAGGCTGACGCCAGGCCGGGTCCACACGTCGCCCGCAAATTGTATCGGAGCCCCTTCTGACAGATTCCCTGCCGTATCAAAGTCGCTGTGATATAATACCGTTGTGGTTTTCGGTTTTCTGCCAAGTCTGCCTGCCAGCATCAGCGTCGCGTCACTGCCTGCGTCAGCGCCGTGTCCACAACCTCCGTCCGCCATTGCTCCACCTGTCTGCCACCTCACCACCCTCGTGGACCACTCACAAGCCACCACGTCACCTGATGACGTCATGCTGACGTCACCCGACCCTGACCCACCTGATGATGTCATGCTGATGTCATCCAAAAAAGGCGCGAATGTCCCAAAAAAGCCATATTTTGTCAATTTTCGCGTTCTTTTTGCACTTTTGGAAAAAACAGTTGTTGCGCCCTCTGCATTCATTTTACGACCAATTGCACCAACCTGCTCAAATCGACCTGGAGACCTTCGGCGCGCCTACCCACCTGCATTTGTGACCCAGACCATCGAGTTTACCAGGTATTTATCCCTGCAAGTCTTCTCTAAGCTTGGTTTTTGTCTGTAATAACTAGAAACTCACTTAAGGCACTATAAACGCATAACTCACCGGAGAATTCCCTGCACCCAGTTACCACTTAGAAATTTAACGGTCGAAATTCATTAGTCGAGCCTGTTTGGACTAAACTTTCATTTAAAACCTGCATTGTTGTTCCCGCAGTCGTGAACAGAAAACCTGGTACCTGCACCCAATTGTTAAAAAGGCTCTGCCAAAGACAACTATTCACCTTCTCAAGTAACTGTGGGCAGTATTTCAATTGCTGCAAGCTAACCCTGACATCCTCCATTTCTCAAATTCACATCTTCGCTCAAGCAATGCTCTTGTTGCCCAGGCTAAGTAACATTAGTCTTCATACAAAACAGAGTCTAAGTAACCATGGAGACTCCAGTTGCACCGGTGGCCCTCAATGTTGCTCCCTTAAATGCCCCTTAGAGAGAATTGGAGTGGCAAGATTTGGCAGACTTGGATTACCAAATCTCAGAGGACTTCTCATCACACAGCAAGTTCCACCTCCACCTACTAAATGAGCTGAAGGCCAGACATGAAGATAGGACAGATATATTGGGCATTTGGGATTCCTTCCTCCCAATTTTCAGGCTCCCTCAGGTCAACCAATTCCCTGACCTGATCCTTCTGTGTGCTGTATGCTATGATCGTACTCAAAGAGTTGTGCTTGACCCTTCAGGCTCAGTTGTATTCTACATGACCCCTAAGGCCATTAGAGAGATGCTACAGTTTAAAACTCAGAAGAAATTGGTTCCCTTGTCTTTGTTGGATCTGATAAACCAAGGAGCCAAGATGCTCACTGATGCTCAGATCACAAAGTTAAACCAATTATTTATAAACTCTGACACTGTGCAATACCCTCCTATCTTCGCTGGTTACCTCAACCAATTGGGTGTAGACCTTGCAGATATGATCAGTTCCATCTTGGGGTACAAATCAGTGGAATATATTGATGAAACT
>APFE030885638.1:139326-171174 GCA_000404065.3 Pinus taeda
CACTTCGCAGGCAAGGGCAAGAAGGCACAACTGAAAGTGAAAAATCAATTGGGCCACCTTGTTTTGAACAAAAGGGAAGGCTGGAAAGAAGCTGATAGAAAGCTAGAATGCCTTGGCCTGAAGACCCGTTTCCTCTGGAAACCCTATGACCCCAATCACTCCATATCATTCAGAAGGCTCAAATATAAGCTCTCTAGTTATGACCACGTAAGTTTGCCCCACATTGAAAAATATGCCAATCAACCAAAATAGAAAAGGGGCACACTGGAGGAACCGGTCACACAAGAAGAACTGAATCAGAGAGCAAGAAGACATCTTCTGAAATTGGCTGACTTGGAACTTCCTGCACAGGTATTCTCTCTTCCAAGGCCTCAAGCAGGAGCAGCTGCCTCATCCTCTACAGTACATCAACAGGTAGTCCAAACTACAAACCAAGCTCAGAGCAAAGGCAAGGAAAAAGAAATGGAGCAACAGGTACAACAGGAATAGGTTCAACAAGCCCCACAGGTACCACATCCACAAAAGGAGCAGCCAGGGCAGGGAGAGCAGACAGTAGAGGCCCCAATGGCCACACAGCAACAACCAACACAAATGGCACCTCCCAGGCAAGACTCAAGGATTGACTCTTATGTCCTCCAAACCCCTCAAAGGGAGGATGTAAACAGAAAAAGGGACAGAGAGACTCCCCTTACTGCCTCACCAATTCAAGGGGAGAAGAGGCAAAGGTTAAACCCTTTCTCTGAAGAAGAAATGCCAACGGGGCAGACTTCAGGTACAGGCCTGCCCAGCATGGAGGCCTCAGCCAGCTCCTTCCAACAAGAGCAAGAAAGGGCAGCAGGAGGAGAAGTTAGCTCCTCAAGCCAATAGAGGGAAAGTGAGAAAAGCATTAAGCAGAAATTTAAGGACATCAAAAGCGGAAATGAACCCTTAAGGCTGCAATTATATAATCATATATTAAAAATGGCTCCCACAAACCAGCAAAGACTCATGTCTGCATATGATGCACATGAGGGAAAGATGATAATGAGCCATTTCACACCAGTAGTGCAGCAACCACAGTCAGCTGCAGATTATATCAGGACCAACCTGGAGGTCCTGTCCAAAGACATCCACCCAATGGATCAAATTGAATTGCATAAACAAACGGGCGAGATGGTGTATGCCACCTTGGCAGACAAAACCCTGGTGAACTATAGGCTACAAAATAGCCTGAATAACACCACTGCACAACTTGAGCTGGAAAGGGCTTCCTCTCAAGCAAAAGACAACAGGATCAAAGCTCTAGAGGAAATCATAATAGAGCTTGGACATGATCCTAAAGATGTCAAGGCAGTGCAGGAGATTCTGAAGCTGAGGGATGCTGATATGGCAGCATTGAGAAAAATGTTAAAAATCCCAGCAACTCTGCATCCTCAAACAGAAGAGATTGCCCAGCTCAGACAAGATAAGGATGCAGCTGCTATGCTGATGACATTATATAAAGAGCTCATCCACACCCAAGAGAAGCTGCAAGAATTAGAGGCTACCCTGTTGGCAGCATTACAGCAAAAGAAGGCAGGACAAACCTCACAACCTCCTCCAGAAACAATAAATCTTAAGGAAATCCCTCAAACCACTGCCCCTCCCAGCTAGCAGATACAACAGGCAGCACCATCCACCTCAGCACCAACAACAGAGCAGGCTGAAAGCCTTGACATGCAAAAGCTGAGGAATGAAATTCAAGTCTTGGAGTCTCAAATGTCAGAGTTAAGTCAAGCCAAAGACACTCTGGCGAAAATCAATGAAAAATATGACAAGTCCAAGCAGAATGTGGCTGAAAGAGAAAGGGAGGTAAAGGCTCTTAAGAAAAGAATAACTGAGCTAGAAAAAGAGCTCACATTGGACAAAGTGACAACTGAACTTAAGAGGGTCCTGTGGGCCAATATTGGCCAGTCCATCATAGACCAATGGGAGTACATTGAAGCCATCCATGAGCAAATAACGCTCATTGGAAAAGCACACAGAGAGATCCAACGTGCAAGGGCATCTCTAGGCAATATGCCTGAGATTGCCACTAAAATCATAAATGTGCTGAATTACAGAACAAGCTCCCAGATCATCAAAATGGGAATTGGAAACAGGAAAGAGACCATTTCACTGATCAAAAGGGTCCTGACATTGAGAAACCTGATTCAGACCTTGGAAAGAAGAACCCAGGATATGCAAGTAGATATCAACAAATTCCAGAACAGGTTCATGGCATTGCAAAACAGGGGTCTGCCTAGCCTGCTGGAGCCATCAGGAAAGTTTCTCTCACATGAAAAATATGCTAAGAGAGTGAACACTTTTGCTGGAAATCAAATTTCAGAGACAACTAGTACATCAGCACAAACAGGACCAGCAACAGGACAAACCCTTTTCAACAGTGTGGAAAGTTTATTTTTTATTATGAATGAAATCACACATTTGTTTGATGAGCCTCCCCATTTTTACAAGTACACAGAGGCAGATGAGACCACGGGGTCAATTTTGAGGAATCAATTGCCTACACAGGATGTATGGGATAATTTGATACAATTACTGTTAAATCAAAGTCAGTAATTATCTTATTATTTTTTGAAAATATTCAAAGTTTTCATACACAGGAAGATAAAGACACATCAGCAGGTATGCAGAAAGAGGCTGAGCCAACTCAGCACAAGTATTCGGCCACCACAGCAGCACTAGCAGTCACAGGTGACAGGGTCGAGAAGCTACAGGAGGACAGAGACGCACAGACACGTCATTCAACAGTTATAACAAAGCGCTCAACCAACTCCGTGAGCTCCAAAGGTCAAAGTGTTCTGACAGGAGTTAAGAGCCTTTAATGTGTCATTAAAGATTGTAATAACTTTCTATCTGTAATTTCTATACGAGTTAATGAATATATTTTCCCTCTCAGATGACTCAATGCTTGAGATATTTTGTATGAGACTGCTATATATTCCCCCTCACATTTGTTAGCAGGGGTTGGACATTGGATGTAATAGATTGCTCATATCTATTCTGCTCTTCTTTTACTGTAATTCTCAGAGAAGTAATACAAAGGATGATGGAATTTCCAAAGCTCTGTGTTGTTTGATGTTCTACTGGTGTTTAGCTGAAAGTTGCAGGATTCCTGCGTATCTCATGACACAATAAGTTTCTCTTGTAACTCTTTGTTATGTATTTGTCATCTTTCATATCTATTTCATGTTGCCTATGTTTAAACAGTTAATAGCAAGGAAAAAGAATAGCTCCAGGATTTAATCACAGATTACCCTGAACTCAATCTAAGCTATTTTAAATGTCTTTTCTTCAGTTATAGTAATGAAAGCGTAATTCTTAATTGCTACCCTTTCACACTACATCATCACAGTGGTTATTGTTTCAGGAATTCAAGTTTTCTCCTAAGGAATACATCCCTTTCTCACATCCCAGCTTAGTGAAAAATTCTTAACTGCTTTTCACTGGCTGTTTGCACTCCATTATCACAATTTAAAGTTTGTTTCATGAAGTATCCAAACGGCCCTGTAACTCCAGCTGCATCAAACTTAGGATTTCAAAAAACTAACAGCCACAGACTCCATTGCCCAATGGAGTAAATTTACCTCCAGAACTACACTTTAAAAGTTTCAGAAAGACATCCTCCCAACCAAACATAAACCAAAAACCTTAATTTCATAACTAGCCTAAAATTTCCATAGAACAGAGACAAAATTTAAAGATAGAGCCCTCTCTGATTACAGTTGGGCTAGAGGCTGTAATCCAAAGATTGGTTAGTGGTTACCCCGGCCGTATTCCCTTGGGAGTCATAGGGAACAACCTGGGTGTTAACAGGATGCACAAATCAGTCTATGAATTCTATATATGAATATGGGGAGTCATATTTGTGGATCAATGGAGTCTAGGAAATTACTGATCTAGGGTGACCTTTTGTGTCAAGCTTCTCAAGAGTAAATGGGAACTTATTAGCTTGGTGGTATAGAAAGAGGTGGTACAAAACAAAGGATTACTTGAAGACTTGCTCATTACTCATCCTAACGAACTGGTCATGCACCCTATCAGCTGTAAACGTGGCATAATCATAAATAATAGTAGGAGGTTGTCCTGGAGTGTATATGGACATGAAATCCAAGATGATCTCATCTATATACTCATTGGTGGTATAACCTAGGACACTGGATATCATTGCTACAATGTCTTGGCCAAATGGGGAAAATATGGTATACACATATGGAGGAGGTTCTTTGGGGGTATACTTCTCTTCTACAGTGTAGATTTGGATTTTTTGGGCCAATCTTGTAGGGCTGAGCTTGGGAAATAAGTCCAATAGGTTTCCAATGGAAAGAGGAGTCAAGTTTTGCCCTGGTGTAAGTTGCAGCATCTCATTTATTGATTCAACAGTGATGGTGAAAAGTATAGTCTGGTTAGGGGACATCACTGCTATTTGACTGGGGATATAGTTTGCATGGTAGTGATGGACAATTTCTGGGAAAATGTGAACTTCAAGGAATTCGTACTTGGGAAAATTGGACTCCAAAAACCAAACTTATCAGCATGGTTCAGGTATTGGTCTCTGTATCAACAATAGAGTTTGAGAGGGGATTCATAGACATAGGTGTCCTTTATCTGTAAATCCTTGTCTGCAAGGGGGAGATGGTCTAGGTCTATATGAGGAGTGGAAATAGGTCTCATATCCATGGAAATTGGGGAAGCCATTCTCAGTTCTTGTGGATTTGAGAATGGGGGAGGTAATTTTCAGTTTTTTAGGGAAATGGTGTTTCAGTACAGTGTAAGCTTAACTTACTTGAGTTTCTTTAATTAGATTTTCACTTTAACTAAAAAATTCAGTAATTGGTTCTGAAATTGAGAGGTTTTCCAATGAATTATGGCTTAAATACCTGGAATTAAGGAAAACTAGCTCTGAACAGGTCGGCTAGCAACTGTGAACGGTTGAAAAGACTCTGTGTAGGTTGCAAGGTGAACTGGGTGCTCTGTGGCATCTTTTGGGTGCAATTTGGACGTAGGTTGACAACTTCGACATTTGCAAGTGCATGCATGGAGCTTTTTAGTTGAAAAAAATGATAAAAACAAGTGATTTGGGGCTTCTTAGATTTATGCGTGAAAGTCAATTTTGGCAGGTACGGGAGAACAGTGGTTGTTTGTCATGTAGCAGGGTGAATAGTGGATTTTTTTGGCGCATAATAGGTGGGCGGTAAGTGGTTTCCATCGCACCACTTTTGGGCACTTGGTGGTATTGGGGGGAGGCTGCCCAATTCCATACATTGAGCGACATGTAGCCTCGGGGGCCCAACAGAAACAACTCTTTTCGGGTGGGTAATGTTCAGACGTCGGGGCCCATCTGAAATGGATGAGGGTTGTCCGATGTGGAGGGGAGCGATCGTACGGTGATCAGGCAGTGGAGTTGCAAAGAGGGTAGTGGGGGGGGTCGACAGGTAATCAAGTGCCACAATTTTAAGTTAATGAGGGATTAAGGCGAGGTTAAGGTGTTGAAGCCATTAGGGGAGTGTTTAATTGGGTTCTTAACTAACTTTAATCATGGATCAATTAGTTAGTGGGTTTGGACAAAAAATCATAGTTTGTATAATTAAACTAGGGTAGGGTTAATTAATATTGCAGGAGTTAAATATATACGAGAAACAAGTTTTTGTTTGGGATTTAATAAATAAATTACTAATTAATAAAATGAGCGGAAAGGGGCACAATACCCTAAGTATATGATATTTCACTTTTTAATGCTTTTCCGATAATAACATCAAAACTTAGGATATAGTGTTTTTGTGGGTTTTTGATATGAAAATGATTTATGTGGGCGAATGAACACTTTTTCCTAGGTAAAAGTATTTTAACCTTAGGAAAAGAGAATTATTAGGAAAATGAATGAACTGAAGGGGGGGGGATGAATTTTTATGAGGGGGTTTTAGTACTTATTGCCTATAAGTCATTGACTTGAGGGTTTGGTCCCTCCAAAAGTCAGAGAAATGCTCTAAGCCTCTTTGAATTAGGGTTTTTAAGTACTTTGAAATTTATTATGGGAAATTAGTTAAGTAAAAGGTGAAATGAATGAGGGAAGTTAGTTAATTGACTTTGATATCCATCTGCATGCTTGAGTGCCCGTTCATATTTGGAACTTTTATGATGAAAAAGATGATAAACATGCTTTTGTCTAATCAATTACCCTACTTCTACAACCTTTCTTCTACTTACCCATCTACTCATCCTACCATTTTCACTTCTCTTTATTAGGACGCATTTGAGCTAGCAAACCCTTATCAAACATTTTTCTTTCTTTTTACAATAGTAAAATGACTAAATCTAACCTTATTACATCCAAGGACTCATATTAAACAGTTGAGCTCTATTTATTTACTCTACCTATCTAATTATCTGCCAAGGTTACACTGTTTGGCCATATTTTTATTCTCTATCTATAGACATGAAATTGAATCATTAAATAGCGAAGTTTAAACATTTTGACTATCATGGATTGTGGAAAAGATTAAAAACTGCACACAATCATTTATTATGCACAAAAGGTAAATAGTAGTGGCATTTTGGCTTGCTCACTTTCATGGTCTTTTTATTTTCTTGGGGTTCATATTTTTCATCTTTTTTGAACTTTTTATGGTTTTTTTCCTTTGATTATTCTTTTAAGGACATACCCTCTTTACATTTTGTAATTTTTTGAATATGGAAAACATTTGCAGAAAGAAAACGTATGTACATATCTGTTATATCTCCAAATCTCACTCTTGAGGTTTGTGATGCTGCACTTATGGCCTAGGGCAACCCCTCCTTACAGACTTGGTCCAAAATTTAAAAAACAGTGTTTTATTCCCTATACGCAACATTGTCCTGAGCTAAACGCATGTGTACGCGGGTTTGTGTATACCCAACCTGCGTATATGTCTTAAAACACTTAAAAAATAAAAAATATCCTTAATTTCGGGTGGAGATCATAGGTTTCACCTGTTGATTACCTATTAGTGCTCGTGGCCCAACTGTTCCTAACGAATTCCCAACTAAAAAACTACTCTGGGAGAAGTATAAAAAGGCTTCAATGGGAAGGCCTAAGGAGGAGAGAAGAGAGAGAAAGATTACTATGCTGAGATTTCTTGTACTAGGTCTGAAGATGCTAGTGCCTCTTGCACTTCCCCCTATTTATAGGAAACCCTTGTTTCCTTGTGTGATGATGTCTATCTACTACTTGAGATATCATGGAGTAAGTCATGGAAGGAGTTTGTTAAAGGCTTGAGACTGGACGAATCTAGAGGACGGTTCCGCTTGGAGCCTGCGAAAGGAAGAATCAGGTGAAATTATTCCTCTCTATACTTTAGTTGTCTATAATAAAAGAAACACTTGTCTTTGTTCCTGATATAAATCTTCTTCATGTTTATGATATCAATGTTATGATTCATATATGAATGGTTGTTTAATTGCATAACTAACTACCTTTCAATATACTATGAAGATAATTTGTTTATGATGTTTAGTCCATATACTACTGTACTTTCTTGAATTGATTGTTTTGCAGGTTGAAGGAGCAAAAGGAACTCCAAGAGGGTTTGGACCCTGGCAGGATCTTCTCAAATGAAGGACCCCCAGGTACGCCCCTTGTTGTAGAGTTTGTTTATATTAGCATCATGGCTGCATGGAATGTGTATTTCTCTGCATAGATAACCTCTGATCTGCTAGGGTATCAACCCAAGACCCTACGGGAATTTATCCCTTAACAGAATTGGCGACTCCGCTGGGGAAAATAGTATTGTTGTTCCTAGTTTGGGTTTATTCAAGCCAATCAGGGCTCAGCTGTCTGTTTGCTTGGTGTTACTGTGTAGTATGTTCCTGTAGGAACTTGAATTGTAAGTTTGATAAGTTTTTTCAAACTGTTTTTTGTTTTTTCTTGAAATCTTTTATATACGCTATTTTTTCAGTTTACAGAAGTGTATATACGCATGTTTCCTTATGTAAACCTGCATATACACATGTTTCCTTAATCTGAGTCACGTATACGCGCAGCTGTGCACTAACACAGTCGCGTATATCTTAAAATTTTCAAGATTTTCCAAATATTTTTGTTTTTGAAGGTCTGTCTGCTGGTCTGATTCGGTCTTGAATAGTTACTTTTCTGTGCCAGTCTTTAATTTTACAGCAAGTATCTGATTTCAAATTCTCTCTGATTATGGAAAGTGTTGGTCTTATTTGTTTTTCTTGCAAACGTCATCATTTTTGCTTAAGCACACAAGATTTCTTGCTAGGAATCTTGGCTACTTTGTGTCTTCAAGGTAGAAAGGTTGATTTCAATCTCTGTGTCAAGTTTTGTTTTGGTGACTTTTTGGTTTGCATGTCAAAACTATATCTTTATGACCATCTGCTTTTCTTGCTTTCCGAAAGTTGTTGGTTCACACTTTCTTGAAAGTTGTCTTTTCAATCTTTTAGTCTTTATTGCCAAGCTCTTGTTGCTTCTTTTTTATTGTTAAGAGCATTTTGAAACACATTTTTGTTGAGTTCTCACTTGTTTTGTGTTGTAAACTCGCAAAGTGTTTCATTGCCTATTCTTCGATCATAAAGTTTCAGTGTTGTTTAGAGCACTTTTGAAAAGTCATTTTTGTTTTGCTTTTGAAGAAAAATTTTTGAAACTTCGTTTTGATTTCTTGAACTTTGTTTTGATTTAGTTTCCTTTTTATGAGTGAAAGTGCATTTTTGTTTGTCTTGAAACTTGCTTTTAGTGTTTGGATGAAATGAGCATCAACAACTTATATTCTATCTAAACATTTTAGGTGGCAAATTAAAAATTGATAAACAAGTAACTTTCATTTCTTGATTTAATAGTAGTTTTGAGTTTTGCATCATCATGTACTTATTGCATTAGGATAAATTTGTGCATCTTTTTAGGAATCCATTGTTTTGTTAATTTTTGTGAGTGTGAAGCTTGAGTAAAAGAAAAGAAAAGAAAAATTTGTTGCTTTCTTTGAAGTTCCTCTGAACCTCGTAGAAATTTCTTTCATCGGAAAACAAAAACAAGTGCATTTGCATATAGTTTGGTTTTTATTAATTTCTTTTGCGTCAAAACACCACTAGTTTCATTTCCACTTACCCCTTGACTTAAAGAACAACCCATTTAAAAACAAGCGCTAATTAAAATATACTAGAACTTTTTATAATTGTCAAGCTAGACACACCAACAAGTTTTAGGATATTTTAGGGCCTTGGATTAGGCGAGTGGAGAGATAACTCTCCAAGGCCATTTAAATTGTCAAACATAGGAGTCTGAATAGTGAGTGAAAATCCAATAGCGTTAGGGAGACTAGGAAAGCTCTGGATCTGGGAGTTAAGCACGAGCGTTTTTGAAGACAGGGAAGAGAGATACCCCCTCTCCTACTTGTCGGATCTTACCTCAAGACTGTTTCACCTGGCTTCTGACACGAGTTGGTAACCTTAATTGCTACTCCTAGGGATCTACACAAGTGGCTGTGGAGGGGAATCCCGTGGCACCTGAGGTTGACGTTGTATCACTCTCAATGGTACTACTGGAAGGCACCCTTGTGAAGCTTGGGGGCTTGCACCAGCACAGGCTGCTGTTAAGAGGTTAGCGTAACTTCCTCTGTTACCTTCGCTGATAGGAGTGGGCCGTCATTATCCCAGACTATCTTCGGAAGGCCCCTTACTTCAATTTCTTGTATTTTGGTGTCCGGTCCTCATAAAACAGAGCGGAAATACTCGAAAGTTTTTTGACTGGCTGATATCTTTTAGGGACTTTTTAGTGTGTGCTTTGTGCTCCTAGTTGGCCTAGCTTTCAATTTTTGAGTCTTTAGTTAAATCTTAGTAAATAATTCAAAGTGGCTAACTGATCACCTAGATGCTCTCGAAGACTTTGTGGTCTTTCACCACCAAGTTTAGAGCCTTCTCCTAGAAGGCGTAGAGGTAATATTGCCGGTGGGTTTCATCTTGTGGCAGCTGACGCATAGGGGATTGATCCTCCTCTCAAGGGCATTAGTGTTTAGGATAGGCTTGGTACTTCCACAGAACAAGAGAGGAACACTCCAGTTCTTTCTCGAGTTCTCTTTCAAATAGAGAATAACATAGAGGTAGAAGAACTCTCAGAGTCGTTAGCGGCTCTGAATTCTCCCCTACCTTCTAGCTATCCAGAAGTATTACAATACGTTGGGACTCTGACGCATAGATTGTCAAGTCCAGGTCACATTACACACTTACCATTGATGACCACTACTGGAAGCATGGATTCTACTACAAGTGCTACAACTATGCAGACTCCAACATCAGTATAAGGGGGAGGAATGATTTCCATCCCCTCTGCTTCTTTATTTGGATCTTTTGCTAGCACATCATTAGTTGGGTCTACCTCCATTCCTTATACGAGTGGAAATTCCCAAACCAATGCTTTTATTTCTAGATTTTTCTATTTGGAACCCATTCACAGGGTATTCCGTCAGTTCTATTTAGTGCCTCCACATCCATGATGGGTGGATCGACTTCATTCCAGGGTTTTCCTTTCGGAAGTGGTCATATACCACATTCCAACCTGACAGTAGGATCTATGCCTTTTTTTTCTACAAGACAAAGCAGAAATTCTTTCCAAGGTTGGACTAACCCTATGGTTAGTGGCATGGGAATTGGGAATCCATTTTCAGCCAACAAGGAATGGGCCGTACTCCACGGTTAGTTTGTTTCAAAGTATTCCTCCCTTAGATTCTGCTTGGAATCCTGATCAAGGGTTATCGACTCCTTATAATCCTTTAGGAAGAAGCTTCGCCGATTATGGAGTTTTTGCGGCCGGAGTTGGTCAAACTCCGAGTTTCGCTAGATCACAAGGCTTGCCTTTTGATTCAGCTGGTTCTGCTGGATACTTCGGGCAGCCTGGTGCCTTCCAAAATCCAGGCCAATCTTTTCAAAACTTTGGGAGCTCCGCCTAGTCTGGGTGGAATCCAAAAGGTCCGCCTAGGCTTCCTTTTTTGGAAAATTTGAACTTGCCAAATCTCACAAAATTAACAAACGATCCAATCAAATACAGCCCGGCTTGGCATTCGATCCCAACAGAACTCCCTTCGGACATTCCAAAATTCGAAGGGAAGGGCAGTGAAGACCCAGGTGACCATGTAACCACATTCCATTTGTGGTGCTCATCAAACTCCCTTATTGATGACCCAATTAGGTTGAGACTTTTTCAATGCACCATGACTGGTAATGCGGCCAAGTGGTATATAGAGTTGCCAGGGGGCAGATTTACATCTTTCACTGACTTAGCTAATATTTTCTTAAATCATTTCCATTTACTTGTCTGTTATGATGTCGAAATTGAACTTTTGGCCACTTTTCGTCGGGACACGACAACTCACATTTCTGACCATATTTAGGAATGGAGACGGAGAAAGAGGCTTATTAAAGTCGAAATCCCTCCGGAATACCATCTCGAATGGTTTTTGAAATCTTTACAACCTCAAATCTCTAAGGATGTCTCCATGTTCAGAGTCTATTCTGAGGAGCAAGCTATTTTTAGGGCCCATCGATTAGAATTGATTTACTCTAAGTCTGGGATCCTACAAAAAATCTTGCCAGATGCTCCTGGGTCTAAGGTTGATATAGCCAAGTCGAAGCCAGGTCCCCATGTGGATGGTATCGTTGGATCGGTAGACACAAATGCGGTGAACTTGTTGATCCAATTGCAACAGTTGTCTCTACAAACTGCTCCTAACAACCAAGTCACATCGTCTAACCCTTCGTCCTCCCAACCCTCTTCGATTAATGCCGTCCAATCTGATAACCCCTAAGGAAATCAAAATTCCAATGGGAAAAAGAAAGGATGAGGTAAGAAAAAGAATCAGGATGGGAAGGTTGATGCAAATAAATCCGACAATAATGCTGGTGGTGGTAGAAATGAGTCTAGAAAAAAAGTCAAGTTTCCATGCAAGTTGTGCAGTGGAGACCATTTAAGTCATCTCTACCCAAATATTTAGGATGCTAAGCACTTGTTAGGGTAGCAACAGACTTCTAGTTCTCAAGTTGTGTAAACCAACCCTTTTCCCCAAGGCCAGCAATTGCTTGCTGGCGCGAGTTCAAATCTAGGTACCTCCGCAGGGAGCAGCCAGGAAGGGGAGAAATCATCAAATTTTTTCATGATGGGTTCTAATGTCCATGTGGCCACTCGGTCACGTGATTATGGTGAAGCTGAAACTTCCAAGGACAAAACTGTTCCCGGAAATACCGACCTTCATATTGAGCGACCCCCTGTCGAGACTATACCATGGATACCGAAAAGTTTCGCTAAACACGCGACTATTAATCCTAATGCTAGGGCTGCCCAGAACTACTCCATTGTTGAGGATCTGGCTCAGAGTCCATGCACCATGTCTGCTTTAGAGGTTCTCCAATTGTGTCCAGCTCGTTGAAGTGCTTTACTCTCGGCAATTGGGGCAGTTGATCCAATTAACTCTTTAGTGCTCACTTTCGACATGTTAAATGTCAAAAAGCGACTCCCTCATCATATGGCTTCTCAAATAAAGTCTACATACCGGAAAATTAACATTTTTCATATTGTTATTGATGAAGGAGCTTCCACGTGCATCATGTCGATGTCATGCTGGAAGGCTATTGGATTGCCTTCAGCTGTTCCTTCACCTACCCTCCTGACTGCATTCAATGAGCATTCTCAAAAGTTGCATGGGATTATCCCAGCCTTTCCTATATGTGTTGGAGGGAAGGTTGTTAATGTGGAAGTAGAAGTCATTGATGCTAACCTAGACTACAATCTCCTCTTAGGAAGGAACTGGGTATACGAAATGGATGCCGTTGTTTCGACTCCGTTTCGTGTTATCTGCTTTCCTCAGAAGGGAAAATCATTAAGGTTCATCAATTGGATTATTGTCCAGTTGATCCTCAAGCAACTTCTAACTCTACTGTTCCTTTAGTGGATAACCCTCGTCCACCTACTAAGAATCTAGGAGTTGGGATGTATTCTTCATTTATGGGACCTTTGATTTTCCCTCTCATATCGCTAGAATCAATGTCGTTTCATCATCTAAGGAGTCTCCTCAAAAAGAGTTCTTCCAAACTCATTATTTTTTAGACCCTTGGACCTTGCCTTCACCTACGACCACATTAGCTAAAGGACAAGTTAATGGAATGGCATTCCCTATGTCTGCAGCTGAGCTTAGATATCAATCTATCGTTAACTCTGCAGACGACCACTCTGCTCCTTTTTCTGAGGAGGAGTTAGATGGTGATGTGGCCCTGGCTTGGACCCTTGATTCTACCTCTGCCTTGGACTGCTTAGATACGGTTTTACCTTGTGAAGAAGAAATCCTCGAAGTAATGATGGGTGTATATCGACCTTGGGAAGATTTACACCATAATTCATATTTTCTTCCTCCATTGCAGGAAGTAGAGTCTAGGTTCTCTGAGCTATTTACTAGTGATGTTTGCACGATATCAAATCCTTTGGCTCTAGCACGCTTTCGTACTGAAGGTAATATGTCGATGATTTCAAAAACGATATCCATAAACATCTCTAGGGACCCTAACGTGATCGAGAATCTCTTCATCAGAATCGACTGTTCCCCTGAAGAAATTCAAATTTACACCGACCTTTTCAAAGAATTTCGAGATGTATTCACTTGGTCTGATGAAGAAATGCCTGACATTGATCCTTCTATAGTTCAACATGAGATCAAGACATATGAAAACGCCAAGCCGGTTCATCAAATGCTTTGACTGGTTAATCCTAGGAAAGCAACAGCCATTAAAGCTGAAGTAGAGAAGCTGCTCAAGGCGGGTTTTATATACCCTGTTCCTCTTACCGAATGGGTTTCTAATCCAGTCCCTGTGGATAAAAAGCAAGGAACAATCCGAGTATGCATCGAATTTAGGGACCTAAACAAGGCTTGTCCGAAAGATAATTACCCCGCGCAATTCATTGATCAGATTATTGATGAGTGTGCGGGTAATGAGATTTTTCCTTCATGGACAGTTTTTCCAGTTATAATCAAATCTCTATCCATCCTGAAGATCAACATAAGACAACTTTTATATGTCCCTGGGGTACCTTTGCATACAGGAAGATGCCTTTTGGTCTTAAAAATGCTGGAGCTACTTTCCAGCGGGCCATGTCATATGCTTTCCACGACATTAAACATATCATCGAAGCATACTTGGATGATCTCGTTGCTTGTTCTCAAAAGAGCACTGGTCACCCTAGTCATCTTCAATTGTTTTTTGAGCGATGTCGTTTTTATAAAATTAGGTTGAATCCCAATAAGTGCATTTTTGCAGTTACGTCCAGTCGGTTATTAGGGTTCATTGTGTTAAATGAAGGGATTAGGGTAGATCCCTTCAAGGTAGAGGCAATAATTCAGTCACTTCCCCCGTCCTCAATTTGGAAACTTCAAAGTCTTCAAGGGAAGGCTAATTTCTTAAGACAGCTTATAGCAAATTATGTCGAGATCACTAAAGGGTTCATGCATTTGCTATGGAAAGGAGTTCCATTCGTATGGGACGACTTTGCACAGCGATCGTTTGATGCTTTGATAAAGGCATTAGTCGCTGCCCCGCTTTTGAGTCCACCATATTAATGTAGGGACTTCCTTTTATATCTCGCTACAGCAGAATCAACCATCAGTATGGTTCTCGTTTAGGAAGATGATGCTATCACAGAGCATGTGACTTATTATTTGAGCCGAGGTTTGATAGGTCTTGAACTTCGCTATTCTCCTGTTGAGAAGTTGGCCTTGGCAGCTATCCATGCTGTCCAGCGGCTCCGCCATTATATTTTGCTACGCAAAACCTTTGTCATAGCAGTGGTCAATCCATTTCAAATTTGTCCTCAGTAGGCAAGTGATTGGGGGCAAATATAATCGATGGATAGTCATTCTACAAGAATTCGATCTCGAGTACTTGTCTGCCAAGTCTAAGAAATCTATGGTCTTTTCCAAGCTAATTTCCGAGCTGCCTTGTGGAGAGGATACTATTTATGAGGAAATTTTTCCTGACGAACATTTATTCCTCATCTCTTCACTCGACCCTTGGTATGGAGATATCATTGTCTATCTCCAGACTTCGAAGTTTCCCTCTACTTTCTCTAAGGATGAACGTCGAAAGTTACGTCACCTGGCTAAAAATTATGTTATCATTGGTGATACATTATATCTTTGAGGGGTTGATTCAATCCCTCGGCACTGTTTAACCTTAGAGGAAGTAGAGTCAGTGCTAAATGGATGCCACAATGGAGCTTGCGGTGGTCATCTATCAGGGCTTGCTACAGCTTAGCGTATCTTGCGTGCTAGCTATTTTTGGCCTTCACTCTTCAAGGACTGTGTTGAAGCAGTCAAACACTGTTGCTCGTGTCAAATTTATACTCAGAAGATGCACGCACATCCAGCTCCTCTTTTTCCCATTGTCACTTTTGGTCCTTTTACTAAGTGGGGTATTGATTTTACAACTTGTAATTTGCCGACAGCAACGAATCACAAGTACATTATCGTGGCCATAGACTACTTCACGAAGTGGGTTGAGGCCATGCCCATTTATAAAAACAATAGTGAAACAACAGTGTTGTTCCCTTTTAATTAGATTATCTCAAGGTTCGGTATCCCGAGAGAGATTTTCACTGATCATGGCAGTCATTTCCATAATCAACTAATGTTTGAATTGGCTCTCAAATTGGGTTTCCGGCAGGAGAATTCATCTCCTTATTATCCTTAGGCCAATGGATAGGTCGAGGTAGTGAACAAAACTCTCAAGATGATCCTACAAAGGACAATCGACAAAAATAGGTCCAATTGGCATCTTCTGTTGTATCCGGCTCTTTAGGCTTACCGAACCTCCGTAAAGACTGCTACAGGTTTTACACCTTTTCAATTAGTTTATGGGATGGAATCCATATTTCCTATCGAATGTGAAATATCATCTTTTAATTTAGAGGTTGAGCTCCTTCCAGAGACTTCTAATCTCGAAGAGTGCCTCCTTCACTTGGAACATCTCGATGAGCAATGTCGAGATGCCAACACGATGAATGAGGTTCATAAGAAAAGGGTTAAAACTCAGTATGATAAATTTGTCCATCCTCCAGTCTTTACTGAAGGTGACCTTGTCTTAATCTATGACCAAGATAAGGATGCCTTGGGGGCAGGCAAGTTCAAGCTTATGGGGTACGGTCCCTTCATAATTAAACAAGTTTCAGAAAAAGGGTCGTATGAGTTAATCGATTTTGAAGGAAAAAGTTGGTGGAGCCATAAAACGGGCTCTACCTCAAGAAGTACTTTGCTTAAGTAGCAGCTAGGCAATGGCTTCTTTGTACATTTTGTATATTTGTACATATCTTATCAAGAGTTTTTCATATCAACATCTTTTGGTCTGCTTTATTAGGTGTTGATGGATGACTTGATCTATTTTGGATTCACCGATGGTGCTAGTCGGCACACTCGGAATCTTGCTTCCACAACTTGGGTACTTTACTATCCAACTGGTCAGTTGATGGTATCAAGGGGAGTATGCATTGGTCCTGCTTCAAATAATATGGTTGAATATATTGTCATCATTAATTTGCTATCCGAGGCAATTTCCCATGCAATTGACTTGTTGGTAGTTTATCTTGATTCACAATTGATAGTGTCACAATTAAATAACATTTATTGGGTAAGGGATCCATGTTTATATCACCAGTATTTAAGGGTGAGGTTGTTGCAAAGATCATTTACGTATATTAATTATTTGCACATTCCAAGATCTCATAATTCGTTAGCTGATTCTATCACTAATCAAGCATTAGACTGGCATATTAATCGTTCATCACAATAAAAACAAGCATCAAAAAGTCGAACTGTATATATATATATATCATAAAACATCTCGAGTGTACATAGATCTATCCAAAAAATATACAAAATTGGGACTCAAATGCCCATAATCATGTCTAGTATATCTAATTCTCCGGCTCAGGGTGACTGGCTAAGTAGTCAACCACTGCATTGGCCACACACCTAAATGTGTGAACCCAGTCTCATGGCATGCCAACCACATGATGCTGCATCTTTACAGGAAGGTCCTCTACCATCACCATCGGTACTCAATGATTTAGTCTCACCAAGTGCTGCTAAATTGTGTGTAGAACTCGCTCTATGTCTGCAACCGCCTCATCGACCCCTAGGCCGCGACGTTTGTCCCGTGGGAACTCATCTGGTCGTACCGACCCAATATCTGGAACATGATCATCATATTAGTCATTTGAATCCTATCAAAAAAAAAATTCAAAATTCATTATTATATTTCAAAAAAACCACAAAAAATCATAAAATCAAAAACACTTACCAATGTCGCCCCATGCTACGGTCAGTGGCAATGCTAGATCGAGATCTCCTTGGAAATCCAACCCAGCATAAGGGTAGTCATCAACGGCGATGATCTGCTGATCCCACCAAGAAAAGAAGTCATCATCAAATGCAGTTCGTGGGACCTCCCCACCTCCTAGATGTTTCATCAGGTCATCCCACCTACCTATTCGTGGATCTCGTGGGGTGCTGATTGAAACTGCTACTCTAGGACAAAGTGCAGGGACCCTCTCAAAAAAGAAAGAACACAAAATAGTCCCATATCCAAAGTTTTTGGTCTACCCTCTCTTGATGGAAGTGCGCTGGCTTTTCATGCTAGCCAGAAGAGGAGTACACTAGTCGAATATGGTGGTGAGACAGTCAACTGCCACGCTCATGGTTAGCCGTGATGCCTAGTGCAGAGAAGTTGATCCGTTCACTCTAGCTATAGTGAACAAGATTATCCTCAGTGATAGACTCTCCACATGTGTGATGGAAATTTGACTCCCAACCTTTTCTGGATGTCTCGGGCAATATATATGTATGTAGTCCTCGATCAAGAGACTGCTCCATGTCTTGCCCCGAGAATGTACTACCTCTCCCCTTTGGGAAAGGCCAGTGATGAAATAAATGTCTTCCACTTCTATCCTGAGTGGCATCTGGTCAATCATAAATGCATCATCCTCGATACTCCAATAATCAATGAGCATCTCAAGCAAGCATGTGTTGGCTTTCATATTCGGCATTTTGAAGAATTTTAGCAAGCCACATCCCCGTAAGGCATACAAAGCATTTGGATCGTTCATGACCTCATCATCTACTACGGTATGCTCTCTTTCTCGCAAACTGACTAGCATCCTGAAGAAAAAATGAATTTGGACCGTTAGTTTTCTTTGTTTGAAATGTTCGCGGCATATAGGCGGGTCCCTTTGCACATAGTCGCGTGTAGGGCCTGCGTGTATGCGGGTTTCATTAACCCAACCCGCGTATTCGCCGCGGTGAAATTTTTGGCAAAAAATTCAACGGTAAAACATAAATTAAAAATCCTAAAACCAGACACAATCAATAGCAAGACAAGTATAAGGGTTACCTAATGATTTTGGAAGAATCTGAACGGTCGAATTTGGCGTATGGTAAAGTTTGCTCCTTTTGCTCCACTGCTCCGCTCTCAAACTCGAATGGTGAAAATGGTGAGTCCAAAAACTCTTTTATAGGCTTTGAAAATGAATTTTTTTTTCAAAACTTAATTTTGTTTGGTCTCATGTAACTTTTAACTTGGAAGCTTGGAATGTCGAGAATGGTTTGATTTTTAGGACATTTTGGACATTTTTTTCAACAGTTTCGAGACGGTTCCATGACTGCTAACCCGTCATGGTAGGTATCATTTTCTCACTGGCATATAGGTTGGGGAATCCATTTTTTTTGTTGCATTATGCATACTAGCCTCCATTTGTCGATACACTTGCCATAGGGTCGATCCCATCATGTTATGGTTCGTAAACCACTTTCACTCACTGATTTTTTAATCATGACATGATGGTAGAGCCATCCTTTTCATGGGCATCGTAGTTAACACCTCACTGACATTTGTTGCCCATGTTGCACCGATTTGAGTAGGCTCGGGAGTCCTTTGTAGTCCTGCCCTGACTTATGGGATGAAGACTCATTCCTCTTTGCTTCTTCGCTTCGTTCTGGCCTTATACCTTAGAGGCTCCTTTGTGTTGAGTTGTTCTACTGCATTGCATTTTGACCACTTGCACCTTTTGGCCTTAAGCTGGCTTCACTTGGACTCATGTTTAAGCCAAATTTTGACCATGATGACTGTAAAATCAAACTTGCATACCTTTGAATTCTGCAACTTGACACACCTTGACCCATGGAAGGAACACAACTTTGAGTGTCTTTGACCAGTTTTCGCCTCCCTGCATTGAGCATAGGATTGTTCCAATCCCAGGAACTAGATCATCTACTTCACCAACACTCGTTCTTTCCACTGTACTATAGCATTCTTTTATTCTTTTTCCATCTTAAAAGAAAAAGACAAAAAAAATTATATATTCCAAAAAAAAGAGCGGGAACGTGACAATATTTTCATTTATTGTTGGCAAGTAGAGTTAGTCGTGTCACCCTTGAACAAAGCACTCAAAAACAAAGTCTCCTCCGTTTGGGCGGGATTTAGTTTGACTTAGGTACACCTTAACCTTGTTATTGAGTCAGTTCTCCCCTGATTGGTTATCTCTTCCAATCATATGGAGGGTTCGTTCGTGCCTCCTCCATGACAAACTTATACAGAGTCATCATATGATGCCACATAGTCACATTGAGTTTTGCTTTTGTTCAAGGGAAGTTAGCCTGAGTCGGCCTCTCTGCGGTGTCTCTTGACTCATTTTTCAGTCGGCCGTCCCTGGTTTTCAGTATCATTCTTGTCATCACATCAGCTATGTTGGTCCTTTACTCATGCCGGTTTGAGAAGGTCCCCATTGACTTCTCGCTAGCGGGTCTTGTCCTTATCGACGACGACATCTTGCTCTGAGAACAGGCCTAGAGCTGCACCCTGACCCTATTTTCATTATTGATAGGTCACCTTGTGCTCAGTATTGATCAGTATTATGGGTATTTGACTGAGTGGTTTCCCTTGTGTTCAACATTAGCTTACATTATCACACATTGGGATTTGTGCAGTACCTTGGTGTCCATTTGACCCTATTGGTGGATACCTCACCTCTGTGTTAGCTTTCATTATTGGTTGGTTCAGAGGGTTTTTTTCGTGCGCTAGCCACATCTTGTGTACGTCGAGAACGTACTTCGATCGGCTTACTACATCTTTTTCGTCTGATTCCTTCCACATTATTGGCCTATGGGTTACACTCATGCTAGATTGATGAAAGATGCCCTAATGACTTCCTTCTAGCGGATCTTTCCTTACTGAGTAGGAATCATTGCTCTGGGGCAAAGATTTAGAGTCCATTTGGCAGTACCTTCGAGTTTGCAGTCATTAGTGACAGATTCTTTGCTATCAACAGTGGGAAACCATCATTGTCTCCTGATTGATAGATTCTTAAAAGTGTTTGACTTCATCTCATCTATTCACACATGTTATATTGTACAGGGTACCTTGACGCTCATTATCATTATTGGTGAGTAGTCTCGCATTTGTTAATGGTATACATCAATGACCGGTAATCAAACGATTTCTCACATGGTCGACTTCAGATCATTTATTCCCATGTTGTAGAAATGTACCATGACGGTGAAGAACTCAGGTTGTATCAGCATTCACTGGTCCACTTGACAGTTGCTCCTATTGCTGCTAGTTGATAACACTCCACCTTATATGTTGCAGTCATTGATGGCGACATTCTATATGTTGGCACCTGAGTTTGCAGTGTAGTACCATCTTATTCCATCAAGTTCATTTGGTACTTTTTGGGATCAGTCTTTGATATCAGTGATCCGCTTCATCCTTCAGCATCATTGACATTCTTATATGTGATATTTCAGACATGTACTTGTTTGATTGTGATCAAATGATCCATTATGTATTTTCAAGTCTTTTATACTTGTACACTTAGTGGATCCGCTTGTACTTGATATGCAGACATGCTGTACTTTCTCTGAGCATGGGTATGCCCACCTCAAACAGTGTTTCTTTCTAATCTCCTTTTGTGGCTTGGCAGGCTGAACTCTGGTGAAGTCCTTCTCAGTTTTTGACAGATTTCCTTTCCATGTACTTGCCTAATACATTTTTGCCATCATGTACCCCTTCTAACCTCATATATTAGGGGGCATTTGTTATAGCTCCAAATCTCACTCTTGAGGTTTGTGATGCTACACTCATGGCCTAGGGCAACCCCTCCTTCCAGACCTAATCCAAAACTAAAAAAACAGTGTTTTACTCCCTATATTTGACATTGCCCTGAGCTAAATGCATGTGTATGTGGTTTTGTGTATACCCAACCCCCGTATATGACTTAAAACGCTTAAAAAAATTAAATCTCCTTAATTTCGGGTGGAGATCACAGGTTTCACTTGTTGATTACCTGTTCGTGCCCATGGCCCAACTGTTCCCAACGAATTCCCAACTAAAAAACTAATTTGGGAGAAGTATAAAAATGCTTCAATAGGAAGGCCTAAAGGAGGAGAGAAGAGAGAGAAATATTACTATGCTGAGATTTCCCTGACCAGGTCTGAAGATCGTAGTGCCTCATGCACTTCCCCCATTTACAGGAAACCCTTGTTTCCTTGTGTGATGATGTCTATCTACTACTTGAGATATCATGGAGTAAGTCATGGAAGGAGTTTGTTAAAGGCTTGAGACTGGACGAATCCGAAGAACAGTTTTGCTTGGAGCCTGCGAAAGGACGAATCAGGTGAAATGATTCCTTTCTGTACTTTATTTGTCTATAATAAAAGAAACACCTGTCTTTGTTCCTGATATAAATCTTCTTCATGTTTAAGATATCAATGTTATGATTCTCATATGAAAGGTTGTTTTAATTGAGTAACTAACTACCTTTCAATATACTATGAAGATGATTCCCTTATGATGCTTGGTCCATATACTACTGTACTTTCTAGAATTGATTGTTTTGCAGGTTGAAGGAGAAAAAGGAACTCCAAGAGGGTTTGGACCTTCGCTGGAGCTTCTCAAATGTAGGACCTTAGATACACCTCTCATCGTAGAGTTTGTTTATATTAGCATCATGCCTGCCTGGAATGTGTGTTTCTCTATATAGATAACCTCTGATCTGCTACGGTATCAACCCAAGACCCTAGGGGAACTTATCCCTTAACACCAAGTGGTATATTTTTTGGTGAAACGTGGCACCATTCATGGAACACCACGTGGCTTGATGATGTTAGCACATGATGTGAAAAACCATTAGGATTCGCGCCTGGGGGGGGTGGGGGGATTTTTTTAATGTTTTCCTATGTTAATATTATTTCGAAAAAGGCTTGAGGACTAGGTAGTGGGGCCAAAACAAGACTTAAGTCTGGGGTATGAACATTTAGACAATCCAAAGTATCCGAGAATCCGAACCTCAAGGAAGTTTGCACGAATTCATAGCCTAAAATCACACATATACCAAATTTTGGTACAAAAGTAAATAAATTGAGGCTTTGTAATCAAAAGGTTCCATAAAAAGTGTATCTAGCTCATTCGACTATCTAACAATTCAGGACTTTGTGCATACATGAAAAAAACAAAATGAAATAGATATGTATTTTGTATTAAGTGCCACTGAGTGAGACTATGATTCAAGCCCACAGTTTTATGGAAATAAGGGCCAACACAAAGAGAGATGATGACTGATTGGATTAACGAATCTAACATTCTGTAGAGATTTTAATTTGGCATTCGATAATGGTACATTTGGTGTTTCAAATTTGACATTATAAACTTGTTGTTCCAGTGCCAAAATTAAAACATCCAGAAGGACATATTAACATGAATATTAGAACAACATCAGTTCAACAAAGATCTAGAGGTTAATTGAGAATAAATATTGAAGATCAATTGGAGAATCCTAAATTAGAGTACTTAACTTACTGAACAACAAAAGAAGCAACAATTAATTTAAAGAAAAAAATGAAGTGGAACTATTTGTTAAACTTAGAAAGAGAAAATCAACAGAGAATACAAGAATTTCTAAATCATCATAAAAAACCGTAGTGTTGAAAAGAAGTAATTGAGTGGTGAATCAAAAAATCAGTGGAAGAGTGTAAATCTAGGAGTGAATGAAGGTGTGAGATGGTATGTGAATAATCTCAGTGAGAGAGTATGAAGAAGGTGTTGTTTAGGGGACATGAGTGTTGAGATCAAATATGTCTAGAGAAAGGTTTTTTAGAGAGAGATGTGTTGCAGATTTGAAAATTATACAATTGGTTTAGTAATATTGTGTATAAGAGCATGTAGATTTAAGTTTGAAAATGAGATGCAAAAGGGATATTATAGGTTCAACAAGTTGGTGCCTACACATTATGGAGTAGATTCTTCCTTCATTTCAATACCTCCTTCAAATAGGCACGTGCAAATTAGGGATTTGGTGCTTCCTTTCAATTGGTGTTGATAAATAGGTAGTTGGTTCTTCCTTTAGGTTGGTGCCTATAAAAGTTGGAAAGTTGGTGCTTGAAGAGAAAAAGGAGGTTGAATCCTTTGGTAGGTTAAACCCTATAGAAATTGATGAAATCCGAATTTTATAGTTTTATTTTACATTATAACCAAAAATAAATTGTGGTTTTCCTAGTTGGGTTTCCACATTAATATATTATGTCTAGATTTCATGAGATTGGTGTGTTGTTTTTTATTCTTGTGTTACTAAGTAATTTTACTTTGAGGAAGGAATTATTAAAATTGTTGAAATATTGATTCATTTGCCCCACTATTTGTTTTTTTCCTGGCTTCTAATAAGAAAATGTAGTTGGGTTCATAAGAGGATGCATGATTTATTATACCAGTATGCCTACTAACAACAAGTAGGATCTATACCATTCCTTTCTTATACCCACATGTCCTTGCAAATCATTTCCATGGACTTTGTGGGAGGTTTACTAACAACCAAGAAGGGACATGACTACGTATTCCTTGTATTTGATAGGTTTAGCAAGATGTGAGTCCTCATGCCCCTTAAAAATACCATAAGTAGGAAAGAAGTAGCTAAATTGTTCTTTGGACAAGTTTGGGTGCACTTTGCGATATCAAGGAGCACATTTTAGACAAGGACACAATATTTTCTAGTGCATCTTGGACTACATCTATGGACATGAAATTGAAGAGTTCTACGACATTCCATCCACAAGCATATGTTTTCAAAATGAATTTGATGTAGCTTTTGATGGGTTAAATTAGAAGAATCCAAAGACTTGGGATGAAGATATGGTATATATACAACATTCTTATGATAGAGTAGTCCACACTTCTACTAGTGAGTCCACATTTGAAACTGGTTTTGGATATTTTCCACCTTCGCCTTTTTATTTTTCATATGGAAAACGAATGTGGGAGGATATTATAGGGGATGTCGTAAGGGTAGAAAATATTGTTGATAATGTTAGGTATATCCATATATAGGCACATGAAACATTGCATAATTCATCGTAAAAATATAAGGTCATACATGATCAACACAAAATAAAGAATTCATTCAAGGTAGGGGATAGAGTATGGCTATAGTTGAATAAAGAGAAGCTATTAGGTCTTGGTAAGAAAATAAAGGATGCATGATATGGTCCCTTTGAGATATTGGAAAATGTGGGATATAATTCCTATATACTCAGCCTACCCCCATACATGTGCATTTACTCAATACTGAACGTGGAGAATACAAAGGGCGTAGTTTTGCATAATAAGTCCAAAACTAGAATACATGGGTAGCATGACCATTTGTATATTACGTAAAAGGAAAACTTCCAAGCAAGGATAAATGGTACTCCAAGGAGAAGGTAGAGGACAAATTTCCTCACCTCATTCAATAAACACCTTTTGGGACAAAAAAACCTCCCAAAATTGGAAGGTATGATCTAGATTGGATCAATATATTATTTTTAATCCTTCTTGATGCTTTTAGAGTGGGAAACTTGGAGGAATCAATGTACAATGTCATTTTTACCAATAGTCCTAGTTTGGAAAATTTCAGTTGAAAAACTTTAGTAGTCATGTTGAGGCCTTAAATGGCCACTTTTTGTAGTCACGAACTTATTATGGACATATATTAAATAATCTAATCATTGATACCTTTCCAATGGTGTAATAATCACCTCAAATAGTGCGTTTATGAGAAATTTATTTCTCCCAAAACTTGACCTATTGAAATCAACCACCATAATTAGAGAGGATGACACGTTAACCCCCATCACTCATGTAAAATGGGCCATGCATGGGAACTATAAAGAATACTCTATAAGGGTTGAGTTGTAACTCATATTAAGGGTTAAATGGGTCAAATTTAACCCCTAATTTGCTATCAGGTTATGATATAATTGGGCCACTAGGAGGAAAAATAAGTTTCATTCTATTCAATCACAATTTGTTCCATATATGATCATATTAGATAAGAGTGGATTAAGAGAGAGAAAATAGAGAGGGTTCTACATTGTAGCAACACATGAGCCACAAGTCTCACTCCTTTGTACTTATATCCATTTTCATTTAGAGAAAGAAAGAGAAGAGAAGCCTCACCTTCCATTTGGGTTTTCTCCCAAAATATTTTCCCAAATCATATATTATGCTAGTATGGTTGTGAGTGCTTGTATTTTTATTTGTTATATATTTTTTGGAACGTATATATTGAATGCATGAAAACAGTAACTTAATAAATCCAAAATTCTAAGGAAAGTAACCATCATAGTAGAAATTTTCGTATTTTAAGTATGGTTTATTAGAAATGTTATAATAAATTATCTAGTGGAATATCCATGGAAGTTTATAAACCATTTTAGCCAAGTTGTATGGAAATATTTGGCAAATAAGATTAGCCTATGGCTAGAAATTCATGGAAAACAATTAAATGGAAAGTTGGATTTAGGAGATATCGTTCAGTTGTGAATAACCTTGTTACACATAGGATCATTTTCAAGGAGTTTCGCAATAATAAAACCAATCTCCTATGTTGTTTCATTCACTTCAGTAAAAAAATTGGCAAATTACTTGGGGATAAACCTTTGAAATTGCTTGGAAGATATAAAAGTTCCTTTTGAATTGAGGGATACAATAATAGCGTTGTATGAGAATGGTAATGGCAAGCTTAGGAACACTAATGGTTCATTGGAAGAAATTAACTACGATATTGGATGCAAAAAATATTGTCCCTTGCTCCCTACCCATCTTGGCATATACATTGACAAGTTTAAAGAGTTTTTGGAAGAAGTGAGTTGTGTTGTGCCAATTGTTTTTGGTATAATTGCAATTCTTATTTCTTACATTGATGATATTGTTCTTATGTTTAGTAGTACCTATAATCTTAGTATGAAACTAAGAATGCCAAAGGATTTATACTCCAATATGGGTATCATTGTTAATATTGTTAAAATGAAAGTCATGGTAATTAACTAAAAAAATATCACTTATGATAATTTATATTTGAAAACAACAACTTGCATGACATGTCTTCATACAAACATCTTAGAATCAAAATACAACCTATCATATCCTCCTCTATAAGTATTTTGCTACCCCATTCAGAGCATGGTTATGACTAGGTACCTAATGTATAAAACCAAGCCAAACAACATGGAAGACAAGAAGCTTTCTAAAATTGCCTCAAGTTCCAGCCAAAACCACCTTTAGCTCAACTAAAGATTGCATAATGATTTAAAACATTGGCTAAATCATTGAGGAATAAAGGAAGATGTCATATTGTAGAATAAGGATAATATTAAAAATATTATGACATCAAAATTTGAGGAGAAATTTTCATGTCATAGAGTTAGAGTGGGGGGAGGGGGAATCAAGATATTAATAGGAGGTGATCAACCAAATCTACAATATCAATAATATTTCTATTTTTTCACTAGCATAAAGAAGAAAATAAACATTGCTAACATAAGAACAAATTCTCATGAGCTTCATAGTGAAACCAACCATTGGTCAATTCCTAAAATGGTATTGGATGAAATAATTAATCGTCTTTATAATACTAAAAATATTAATATGCAAAGAACTTTCTCTTAAAATTGCTAATTTATACCTAGGTTAGATAACAATTTCAAAATATTTGTCACAACACCAACCTTCATAATTAACTTAGCAAAACTATGGTGATCTTGGAATGCTTTTTTAATGTTTTTGAGCATAGAAATAAAGAATCCAAAGTAATCACTTCCCTTCTTAAGGTCCTATAAGCTAAATTTATCTTTTCATAATCAATGCTTTATTTATATTTGTATGCATATGTTAATGTTTTTTGAGCATAGAAATAAAATTCTAATGAATTTGAAGTAATCCCTTCCCTACTTAAGGTATGATAGGCCATGTTCACATCGTCATCATTTTCATCATTGTTATCAATTTCTTCATTGTCACCATCATCATTCTAAACAATTTGAATTAATACCTTCCCCTCTTGAGGTTTAATATAACAAATCCACACCATCATCCTTGTTGTTATCACCACTACCTTTTCAATGGTGTAATAATCACCTCAAATAGTGCATTTATGAGAAATTTATTTCTCCCAAAACTTAACCTATTGAAATCAACAACCATAATTAGAGAGGATGACACGTTAACCCCCATCACTCATGTAAAATGGGACATGCATGGGAACTATAAAGAAGACTCTATAAGGGTTGAGTTGTAACTCATATTAAGGGTTGAATGGGTCAAATTTAACCCCTAATTTGCTATCAGGTTATGATATAATTGGGCCACTAGGAGGAAAAATAAGTTTCATTCTATTCAATTACAATTTGTTCCATATATGATCATATTAGATAAGAGTGGATTAAGAGAGATAAAATAGAGAGGGTTCTACATTGTAGCAACACATGAGCCACAAGTCTCACTCCTTTGTACTTATATCCATTTTCATTTAGAGAAAGAAAGAGAAGAGAAGCCTCACCTTCCATTTGGGTTTTCTCCCAAAATATTTTCCCAATCATATATTATGCTAGTATGGTTGTGAGTGCTTGTATTTTTATTTGTTATATATTTTTTGGAACGTATATATTGAATGCATGAAAACAGTAACTTAATAAATCCAAAATTCTAAGGAAAGTAACCATCATAGTAGAAATTTTCGTATTTTAAGTATGGTTTATTAGAAATGTTATAATAAATTATCTAGTGGAATATCAATGGAAGTTTATAAACCATTTTAGCCAAGTTGTATGGAAATATTTGGCAAATAAGATTGGCCTATGGCTAGAAATTCATGGAAAACAATTAAATGGAAAGTTGGATTTAGGAGATATCGTTCAGTTGTGAATAACCTTGTTACACATAGGATCATTTTCAAGGAGTTTCGCAATAATAAAACCAATCTCCTATGTTGTTTCATTCACTTTAGTAAAAAATTGGCAAATTACTTGGGGATAAACCTTTGAAATTTCTTGGAAGATATAAAAGTTCCTTTTGAATTGAGGGATACAATAATAGCGTTGTATGAGAATGGTAATGGCAAGCTTAGGAACACTAATGGTTCATTGGAAGAAATTAACTACGATATTGGATACAAAAAATATTGTCCCTTGCTCCCTACCCATCTTGGCATATACATTGACAAGTTTAAATATTTTTTGGAAGAAGTGAGTTGTGTTGTGCCAATTGTTTTTGGTATAATTGCAATTCTTATTTCTTACATTGATGATATCGTTCTTATGGTTAGTAGTACCTATAATCTTAGTATGAAACTAAGAATGCCAAAGGATTTATACTCCAATATGGGTATCATTGTTAATATTGTTAAAATGAAAGTCATGGTAATTAAATAAAAAAATATCACTTATGATAATTTATATTTGAAAACAACAACTTGCATGACATGTCTTCATACAAACATCTTAGAATCAAAATACAACCTATCATATCCTCCTCTATAAGTATTTTGCTACCCCATTCAGAGCATGGTTATGACTAGGTACCTAATGTATAAAACCAAGCCAAACAACATGGAAGACAAGAAGCTTTCTAAAATTGCCTCAAGTTCCAGCCAAAACCACCTTTAGCTCAACTAAAGATTGCATAATGATTTAAAATATTGGCTAAATCATTGAGGAATAAAGGAAGATGTCATATTGTAGAATAACGATAATATTAAAAATATTATGACATCAAAATTTGAGGAGAAATTTTCATGTCATAGAGTTAGAGTGGGGGGGAGGGGGAATCAAGATATTAATAGGAGGTGATCAACCAAATCTACAATACCAATAATATTTCTATTTTTTCACTAGCATAAAGAAGAAAATAAACATTGCTAACATAAGAACAAATTCTCATGAGCTTCATAGTGAAACCAACCATTGGTCAATTCCTAAAATGGTATTGGATGAAATAATTAATCGTCTTTATAATACTAAAAATCTTAATATGCAAAGAACTTTCTCTTAAAATTGCTAATTTATAACTAGGTTAGATAACAATTTCAAAATATTTGTCACAACACCAACCTTCATAATTAACTTAGCAAAACTATGGTGATCTTGGAATGCTTTTTTAATGTTTTTGAGCATAGAAATAAAGAATCCAAAGTAATCACTTCCCTTCTTAAGGTCCTATAAGCTAAATTTATCTTTTCATAATCAATGCTTTATTTATATTTGTATGCATATGTTAATGTTTTTTGAGCATAGAAATAAAATTCTAATGAATTTGAAGTAATCCCTTCCCTACTTAAGGTATGATAGGCCATGTTCACATCGTCATCATTTTCATCATTGTTATCAATGTCTTCATTGTCACCATCATCATTCTAAACAATTTGAAGTAATACCTTCCCCTCTTGAGGTTTAATATAACAAATCCACACCATCATCCTTGTTGTTATCACCACTACCTTTTTCCCATCATTGTCATTGCCATCATCATCATCAATCATCATTATTGTCATTGTCATCATCATTATTGTCATCGTCATCATCATCCATATAGCCATAATTTCTACCACCATGACAATAGAGATAATGCAATTTTATATTCAAAATAAATTAAATTTTAGAACACAAGTTTTATATTTCAAAATAAATCTATTTAGGAATTTTTTTAATTAAAATAAAATGTAACACAAATTGTGTATAGTATCTCATTGTTAGTCCCAACTAATTTATTCATTATAGGTCTTTTATTATTATTCATAAATGAAAGGTCTATTGATTATCCATTCCCATGTATTATGTATCCATATCCTATAACATATTAGAGTTACTTTGCAATCAATTTTTAACAAAATATTCATGGACAAAGCATAATTTACAGGGTATTTTTTAAGGATTCAAATAATATGAATATTTATAGTATTATACCAAAATATTATGGTTTGAAAAGTCATACATATATAATCTAGGCGAATATTCAATGAAAAAGAAGTAATTTTCTATTAAAATTGGTAATTTTAATAGTAAATTAAGAGCAATCATTAAACATTGACTCGACAAACGTTGGCATGATGAGATGGCTTATGGTTATGATGAAAATATATTTATGGGGAGAGGATGCAAATGGATTCTTAGAAGAAAAGAGGGAGAGTGAGAAATGTTTGGTGGAGTTGATGATCAAATTTCCATTAATGACCTACAATGTTTAGTTGTGTTGTCATCAATGCCAAACAGGGAGATTGTTGAGAAAAGTGTTGTCATTGATGTCAAGTGAATAAGTGAATACAAGTTTAGGGGAATTTTGTTTAAGAGTTTGTTGATGATTTTCAATGATGATATGTACTTCCTATATTTGAAGGAATTTTGTTTGAAGTGGATCAGTTCACATTATTTTGCAAAGAGCATAGTTGGATAGTCCTTGTAGAGACCTTTCCAATGGTATATGACACTTGGAAAAATCCTAAAGAATTATTATTAATCTCATTTTAAGTCTTATTATGGTTCTGAAGGTCATGGTTCCACATAAAGCCAAATTTCAAACCCCCCATTCCCACACTTTGTTAACCATAAAATAGGTAGGGGGCACCCACAATTAACTAGGACCATTGATCAAGTGGGGGTCAAATCAATCGATGACCGACCAATGAGAAATATGTGATTTGAGTGTTGGCATTATGTTTCTGGTATGGTTATATGTTACAGATGTTGTACTTGATGGCAACACCCATGGCATGGCTCTAAATATGATGAGAATTAGAAGTACGCAAGAGAAAATTTCACAGAATTTTATGCAGAGAAAAGTTTATAAAAGTTTATTTCATGTGGAGAAAAGTTCACGGAATTTTATGCAGAGAAAAGTTTATTTCATGTGGGAAAACTTACCTTTGGTCCATGGTAGTTAGTCCTTGAAATTTGAACCTATGGTTTTTGGACCATGGCATCTCGACAGACGTGTTGATCCCTAGTATTGAGTTGATGGTATTGGTTTGTTATGGTTTGACCCGTGGTATTGGTCCATGATTTGAGGAAGAGCTTGCCTATATAAAGCAAAGGAGATCATTTGGCTTGTGTTTGCTTTTGGGTTGAATATCTTAAGATCTGAAATATTGGGTTATTGTTTCAAAAGCTCGATCTATATGAAAGTGAAGTGGAAAGCGAATCTGTGAAGGGTGATCTCTCGAGCCCTGCAGCTGCGGAAGTGCAGAGGTGCCACAGAAGGCGAAGTGCGGAGGCGCCACAGAAGGCGCAGTGCGGAGACGCCACAGAGGTGCCACAGAAGGCGCAGTGCGGAGACGCCACAGAAGGCGCAGTGCGGAGGCGCCACAGAAGGCGCTGTGCGAAGGCGCCACAGAAGGCGCTGTGCGGAGACACCACAAAGGCGCCACAGAAGGCGCAGTGCGGAGACGCCACAGGCCAGAGAAAAGGAAATTGCGTATCTGTCTTAAGATCTTTTGTTGACTGATTTTTTTGTTGATAA
>APFE030885651.1:0-35479 GCA_000404065.3 Pinus taeda
GGACCAGTGGTACGCACTCTGAGACTAACTTTGAGTCAATGGAGGATGATACTGGTCTAGGACCAGTGGAGTTGTACTCACTATGACGCTGACTCCGGGTTGGTTGAGACTAGTCTAGGACCAGTGGTACATACTCTGAGACTGACTTTGAGTCAGTATGATACATCCTCGATCATTTCTTCTTCTTCATAATTTGAACAAAAGCATAGCAGAACAGAGCAAAACAGTATCGATCAGTACAGGGCAGAACAAAACAAAGTAGAACAAGCAAAATAGAGCAGAGCAGGGCAAGGGTCAGGCTATACAAGGCAGTGCATTTGATGGATGAATAGTAATGACCGATAGACAGATTGCAAATGAAGTTCTCCTTGGTTGAGAGGGAGTGTTAAAATTGGCAACCAGGGCAAAACTTCATGTGGGTCATCTTATTCATGGCTGATAATACTTTTATTAGATTCCTCTCATCGAGAGGTGTAGTATTAATATAAAGATCATTCGATTCTGATAAGTATTCATGGAGATATGAATTTATTTTGATTATGGAATTATTATCAAGTCGACCTACAACTCATGTAGGCTCAAAAGCCCAACAGTCGCATCTATTCAACACCAACATTGTGTATAAATATAAGAGGAATTTTCCTCATTTGCACTCACTCTTCTCATCACATATCTCTCTCTCTCTCTCTACTGCGTAGAAATGAGTCTCTTCTCTACCGCGCAAAAATGGGTCTCTCTCTCACACATGTGAAGCCAGAAGCTATTGAACCTGAAGCTGCAACTGCAGATCCAAAGATTGACCTGTGTGGCCTATAAGATCTCCTCTTTGGAACTGTTTTGTAGGTTCATCTAAACCTCCTCTGAAAGCCACAACTTTTGTTGGTGGAATGAAGTCAATCCGACGAACGGTTTGCAAGCTATCGACTGCCCTAGTTTGAAGCTGGAAACTGCTGAAACTGAAGCTGCAAATGCAGAAGTAAAGATTGACCTGCGTGGCCTAGAAGATCTCCTCATCTGAACTTCATTGTAGGTTCATCTTAACCTCCTCTAAAATCCGCAACTTTTGGTGGTGGAATGAAGTCTTTCCGACGAACGGTTTGCAAGATATCGACTGCCCTAGTTTGAAGCGGAAACTGCTGAAACTGAAGCTGCAATTGCAGAAGTAAAGATTGACCTGTGTGGCCTAGAAGATCTCCTCATCTGAAATATGTTGTAGGTTCATCTGAACCTCCTTTAGAAGCTGCAACTTTTGGTGGTGGAATGAAGTCAATCCGACGGTCGGTTTGTGAGATATCGTCTGCCCTAGTTTGATAATGAAGCGCTTAATGTTGATGCTGCTATCTAGGAGTTTTCTACTGCTGATATGAATCAGTTTATTGTACTATTTTCTCTCTGCTGAATTAATCTGAAGATAAAGAAGGATTTTGATCAAAAGGGTTTCCCCACACATTGTGGGTTGTCCTAGCTAGCCGCCACATCTTGTGTCTCTTGTCTTGGCTTGTTTTCTGTCGATCGTTTAATGTTCTATCTTCACTTTACTTTATGTACATGTGATTGCTAATCTATGGAATATAATAAGAAAAAGAAGTAAACTGTTATAAGCATAGAACATGCCATAACTTAACAACCCCACTATTCCATAAGTTTGAGTCACCATAAACCTTTTCAAATTTCATAGATTATTTTGTTCATCCAGTCATGACTATGCTGAAAGGAAGCCCTCCACCTAGGATAAGTCCAGAGATCAAAAGGGTCCTTCAGTTGTCTAAACAAAGAAAAGTGGGAGATTGGTACCTTTACGAAAACCACACAGAGATAAGAATTTATGGTTGCCAGCTGGCACCAGATAAACTACCCAAATACCTCCCCATGAGTTTATTTGCTCTAGAGTACTATAGACAAATAATGAACTCTAATAAGATAAATTTTGTCTCAGCCAAGAAAAGATCACAATCCAAAGTAAAATACTAGTTAGGCCCCTTCATCTGCAATTCTAGAGAGGCAGGGAAGGAGGCAGACCAAATTTTGCAGCAAATGAAGTTCCAAAAGAGTTTCATGTGGAGGTATGACCCTCAAGAATTTATGACCAGATTGAGAAAGAAGGCCAAGTTGGGACCTTATATTCACCACCCCATACCAGAGATAGAAAGATATGAAAATTAATCTGAGTGGGTGGAAAACACTCTTGTAGATAGAGACAATACAAAGGTAGATGTAGAGAAAGACTTATGTGACTTAGAAAGACAGTTTTATGAGAGCTCATTTCTACAGGTACCTGAACAGCAAGAGCCAGCCATGAGCACCCTTTCTATCATGCAAACTCCTCAGAATGAGGAAAAGAACCCCAAAAGAACCAAGGAGGAACCCTCAAGTTTAGGAATGGGCACATCAAATATACAGTATGGGACTAGTCAGAGAAAAAAACATAGGCTAAATCTTGTTTCAGAGCAGGAAGACACAGAAGGCTCAGTAGAAATAACTGATACTAAGCTAGACAAAAGTAAAGGCATAGCTCTAACTGAGGAAACACAGGGGCCATCCACATCATAGACCCAGATATTGGAAAGACATATAAGTGTAGAAGTATCCTCATTCAATAGGCCTACTGATAAGGATAAGGATATGAAAGATAGATATAAAGAGATCAAGATGAGAAATGAGAAACTAAAGGCTCAAACTTATGCTCAGTATCTCAAACTCACACCTACCAATCAGACAAGATTGATGTTAGCTTTTGACATCAAGGAGGGAAAATTATAGATGTCCTTCATAAAACCAACCACTTAACAGCCAAGGACATCAACAGATTACAAGATAATTGACTTTGAAGTGATGGCAAGGGATATTCATCCCTTAGACCAAATTGAATTGCACAAACAGACTAGAGAGATGATATACTCTAACCTCACAAGTAAAGTCGTAGCTACACATCAGTTACAGAATTCATTGAGCAATATCTCAGCTCAATATCAATTAAAGAAGGCCTCCTCATAGGCCAAGTATACTAGAATCAAGTCTTTGGAAGACTTAGTGATTGAATTGGGACATGATCCCAAGGATATCAAAGTCATTGAATAGCTGATAAAGAAGAAAATTGATGACATTACTGCACTAAAAAAACAACTGACGATACCTCAGCTACAACATCCCCAAACACAAGAGGTCTTAGAGAGTCAAACTAGACATGAAGAGTTGATGGACTTGGTCCTAAAACTTAATGATTAGTTAAAGGAGACAGAGAAAGAATTAGACACTTTAATTCAATTGAAGAAAATTGATATGGCCACTACATTTGTAAATGTCATCCTGACAGCATCAACAGTAGTCCCTTCAACATTGGTAGCCTCATTAGCCCCCACAGCTCCCATGCCTACAGCACAGCCAATTTCAATAGAGTCTACATCAGCAGTAGGTGCATCAAGAGAAAAAGCAACAGAGTTGGTCAGAGCCATGAAGGAAATGTCTATTCAGGGTATAGAAATGAACAAACTGAAAGAACAGGTGACAAGCTTAGAGACAGATTACAAGCTTGCCAAAATTATGCACAAAGAATAAGTGCATAAAGATGCCAGAATGAATGAAAGATTAAAGGCCATGGAGAAAGATCTAACACTAAAGAAACCCCCCTTGGGCAAGCCAAGGAACTATTATGGGCCAATATCATTGACTCTTTTAAGGAATTTAGACTTTTGTGATCCATAAAGGGGTAAATACTAAGATAATTAAAAAAAATTACGTATTAAGGAGAATATATATGAATAAGAATTAATAAGATTAAGATATATGAATTAAATAAATAATAATGAGATTCACCATTAAATCTTTAGTAATCAAATAAATAATAATTAGTGATAACATGATTATATAAGGGTAATGGTAAATAAATATATTAATAATAATATTCACATTAACAATGGAAATAAATAATATAGTTAAATGGGTAGATAAGAGAAATATTTACCATTTAATTATATATAATATGGTAAACATTGATATTAGGATTGATATTAAGAATGATAAAAAAAGTTTTAAGGTAAGTACATATGAAAAGATTAAATAAATAGATTAATAGAATAAAATTTACCATCTTATTCTTATAAGTAACCCCCATACTAATAGATTGGTAAACATTAGTAATATATTAGGTATATAAGAAAAGAAAAAATGTGTTTGCATAGGTATTAAGGAATATATGTTATTAAATATATTAATAAATTAATAATTGAATTAAGTTCTGAAATGAAAAATAATAGGTTTATTAACCATTAGTCTTTTAATACATAGATAATATTTATTATTGGTATTATACAAGGGTAATCGTAGTGTAATAATAAGGTTTTCATTAATTACGGTGATAATTAATATATTATTTACCATTTTAGTTTCTCATCCCAATATAAGGGTAAATATTGATATTATTATTAATAATTTTTTATGGTAAAGATACATTAAAATAAATAAATATATTTAGGTTCTTGACTTAGAAATAATATTTGATATTTACCTTTCTCAAGATTTGAATTAAATAATGGATTTTAATAATAAATATATATTAATATTGGTAATAATCATAATTATAGTAATAGACATATACATAATTATAATAATGAATAAATAGATAGAGATAATAATTAAATAAATTTAGGTCCCTCCCCCTAAGGCCTGGTCAAACCTAGCTGTTAGAGGTCCTGTTAACCGTTACCTTGTCAATCTAGCTGTTGGAATGGCCTGTTGTCCCTATTTATTGCATCTCTCGGATTGGATCTTCAACTTGTCCTGACGATGAACCACACTGGTTGGTTCGAAACGCATCGACAAATGATTTTTTATATTTGATTTTGCCGAAAAAAATTTCTCTAAACAATCATTGACTCTATCAATGATATTTGGCCATCCACTCAAGTGATTTTTGAACAGATAGACCTGATAAAGATAGCTACAGAAGCTATCAAAAAATTCAAAGAAGAATTAGGAGACATGCCTGAAGATGAAACCAGACTTATCCACTTCCTCAATAGTAAAAACAAGTATGAACTTCAAGAATTGGGTATAAAAGATAGGACATACACAATTTTGGAGGTAAGAAAGTTCCTTTCCAAGAGAAACTTAATGATAAACTTGGAAGACAAGTGTCAATGTATGCAGGTAGCAGTTGATAGATTTATGACCAAGTTTCAAATTTTGAGAGAGAATGGGTTACCTTAGTCCCTTGGTCATAAATGACAAGCTCATGACACAATAGGATTATGACAACAAAATCAGAGAGCTAGCTAAAGAACAGGCCAATACATCATCAATAAAAGCATTGCCAACAGGAAAAGTTCTTTACCAGACATTTGAAACCCTGTTTTTCCTCCAGCATGAGGTGAAACACCTATTCATCACCAGGCTTGCTTTTTCTAAGTATACCAAGGCAGATGAGATATATAGATATATAGGAGGATGTTGAAAATCAAGTTACCTAATGTTGAATTATGGGAGTATTTAACAGATTTACTATAGTAAAATGTAGTAAAAAGGTTAATGTACAGTCAGCAGGGTAAAAGGTAAAGGCAGGTTAGCATGGTTAAAGAGTACCAATGCCAAAGAGTATCACATGAAAGCCAAAAGTAACTAAATCCTCTAACGTGAAATTTCAAACAACAAAGAGCATAAAGGGCTACAAACCAAACTATAAAGGCCAGCAGCACCACAATAAAAGGGACAGCATGAAAATAGTTCAATAGTTGTCTCTATCTTCTTGCAAGAAGATATTTGTATTTCCTAGATTAAATCTCAAGTTAGTTTGAGATATTTTGTAATAATTTTTGTATAAATACTTCACAATTTGAAGTATGTAGGGTGGATTCTTAGACATTTCTATAGACTTCTTGATGAAAAGATTGTAAAGCTATTGTATCACTAATTGGACCAGCAAGCTGGATTGATGAATAAAGACAAGATATTTCACAAGATTCATGTGTAGAGAAAAGTACATACAAGTATTTTCTCATGTTGTTTTTATCTTTCTTAAATTTTTTCCACAATGTATATCTGAATCTGAATGCTATAACATGGAATGATATCTCAGAATTTGCTTAATTGCACTCTGTTTTAACTGTTATGCAGTTTAATGTTTTCTACTGATATCTAAGTTAAGGAATTCTTAATTTCTACTTAGTTTAGGTTGTCTCGTTATAATCTATAGCAAATGATTTTTAGTTACCCTTTGTTCCTCGTTTCAATCCCGGTCTAAAAATTCTTAATTGCTCTCTCACCTTGGTTGAGACCTTTTCACCCCTTTGGCCCAAAGACCTGCACTTTTACTCTGCTAGCTTGCCCTTTGAACACTTCCTTTAGTGAGTTAATTCCAGTTCTGCTACCCTTCTTTTGACTCCATAGCCCAATGGTCTAAAGACATCATTCTATCCATTTTTTTTAAGGATTCCACCATCCGATCCTCAATACAAATCAAAAACCCCTTGAACATTCAGAATTGGCCTAAATCCCAACAAACAAAGCTAAATCATATAGGGAGAGCCCTCTTTGAGCCATAGGTTTGCTAGATCCTATGCTTAAAAAAAAAATGTGGTTACCTCGGTCATTTTCTTTCTTCTGATAACTTCTAGAGAAAATTTTGAGTGATAACAACTCCAAATGTGGAGCTAGTCACCCATGGAATTTTAAGAAGGTTCTAGAGGTTTTAAAACACTAAACCTAATAGGAGTTAATTCATGTAAAAACCCTAATTCTAACCTTACATGACTATCAATGCATGTTAAATATTAGACCACTAGGAAAGGAAGGGGTTCCACTCATATTGTATTCATTTGTTATTCCATAATTATAAAGCGAAAATGACTAGGATATTGTGAGTAGAAAAATGCATATGGAGACTCCATAATGAGTTCATATTTCTTTGTATTTGTATTTCATTTACCCAAATAAAAGAGAAAGGTGTATTCCTCACCTATGAGCTAGGTTTTCCCATACTTGGTTTCCCAAGGTATATCTTGTGTTCATTGTGTGGATGTTGCAGGGTTTATTGTTTTAAATCCTTCAATTGCATCATTGATTTATTAATTTGAGTGTTATCTTCATAATATTAAGTTATAATAATAACTAAACATTACATAATAGATATGTTTTCTAGAAACTTGTAATATATATTGTGACAAATTTTTATAGTGGAATATTGATGGTAGCTTACAAATAATATTTCCATTAGAGAAGTTTGCTTTGAGTTTGATGTGGGAAATTGCATAATCCAAAAATTGGATTAAGTTAAGAAGTATTAAACCCTAGCCATGGTGGATATGTATAGTAACGATCCAAGGGAAGACTCAGAGGAAATATTTTCAAAGCTAGAAGCACAAGTCTCTATTATCTTAAAGTTTTATAATATGGAAATTCTCATTCCAGCTCTAGAGATCAAGTTTGGACCTTTCAAGGAGATTGGTATCAATAACTATGAAGCTGGATTTATTAGGAAATTTGGAGATAAATAATAATAATAATAAATAGCTATAGAAAGATAGACCAAGTTCCAACATCACTTGTTCCCAACAGTTAAGTAAAAATGGAAGCAAAATTGAATATCAAACCCTATTAAGGTGAGATCAATGTTCTTCACTTGAATCAATGGTTTCCATAATTAAAGTATAATTTAGTATTCATAACAAAGGATGAGAAAATATATCATTTTCTTGATTAAAGTCAAAGGACCATGCTTAAACTTGGTCGGAAAGCCACACAAAGATGCTTAGGATAAAGGGTGATCCCATAGTAACTAAGTAGGAGGTGTTTATTAAGTACAAGAATTATCCTATTGGGAATAAAGAGGACTAGTGGATCTATTGGAATTGATTTTGACATACATAGGGAAAGAGTGTACAAGGGTACACCAATGAGTTTATAAAATAAGTCACTATGTTGGGATTCTCTCCCAAGAGCTTGGATGTACTCCTCAAGTATCTACACAGTCTCCATGATCATTTAAGGAGAAAAGTATTATCTTTAAACTTAGAAGCAGTGATAAGGTTTTCATGCAAGTATAATGTTCACCACATAAATCACATTCTGTGGATAGAACAATATATCCCTAGGCTTGGAAACCAAGCCTAGTAACAATCAAGACAAAATACACTAATACTTATCTAGAAATATTGGAATCATTCAGAGGTAAACTTACCTAATGACTGAAATAAACCTTCAATCCTTTGTTTTCTTGAGATCCTACTCCACTTTCAATCCCTGAAATGGAATCTGCAATGACAAAAATAATACAAGATCAAAGCATAGAATTTATAAATGAATTCAAGCTATTTCTAACCAAAAGATCAAGGAGTTATATATATATATATATATATTATATAATTATAATATTGATTGAACACATTGTATGAGAAAAACAATGCACCTTATATTAACAATGGGAAGACAAAATTACAACCCTTTTGGCCTTGATACCATAACATCTCTTCCAAGAAATATTAAATCCTTCCTTTTGCAATGATAAGCTTTCACTCTTCAATTTGACAACATAAGGGTACTTCAAAATTCAACCCCTACACCTTTAGTCTACACTGTATTTATATGAGAGGAGACGAGGTTGGAGATCGATCTTCTAAGGGATGAGATCCACAATATGAGGACATTTGTTCCATGATAAGGGGGATGAGATCCATCATTCCTAGGATGAGTTTAGGTTTCAACCCCGTACAGAAATTACCTGCATACGAATTCTAAAAAACAGAAAATAAAGAATGGTGAGAGCATAAAACATAAAACAGATATACACAGATATTTTACCCTGGATCCCAAAATAGGGACTACTAGATTTATTTTTCATTATATTATTTTAAATGTTATAATACATATATATACATGTCGAAGCATCCATAAACCCCAATCCATTAACCCTGGATTAGAACATAACCGTAGTTCCCATGACCAAATCTACAAAATAACATGGACAGAAAACCATCATGCCCAAAACCATGTGTGAAATCCATGCACAAAACCATAGGTAGGTCAGCCCACCTAATATAGTGTCCAAAAAAAAATTCCCATCGTGCTACCCTGAACCCCGTGCAGTGGGGCTACCTCCCCCTGTTGCAGCTGACGCAATGTACATGGGGAGCTTCCCCCCCGCATGTGGGGTAGTCGTGGAAAGAATATAACACACACCCAACATTCTCCCACTTGTTGTTTTCTTTCCACAAGGGGCCACAAGAGAGCTTAGTCATTGGTCCAACCCTGCAACGCCCATTGTTTCTACACCAAGAGAACTTCTCAATGCTCATAGACTTTGTCAATGCATCTGCAATATTCTTCAAAGTGTCCACCTTTACCAGTAACCCTTTTTTATCCTCAACCATATCCCTCACAAAGTGATATTGAACATCAATGTGCTTTGTCTTTGAATGATAAGCAGGATTCTTTGCCAAGAAAATTGTACTTTGGCTGTCACAGTCTATCCTTATAGATCGTTGTACTAACCCCATACTTGAACACAATCTCTGCAACCAAACTTCTTCCTTGCTTGCATGGGTGGTTGTCATGTATTCTATCTCTGTAGTTTAAAGTGCCACTACATATTGCCTCTTACTCATCCTAGCTACACCTCCAAATAGGTTAAACACATACCCACTTGCAGATCTTCTATGATCTAGATATCTAGCCAAGTCTGCATCAACAAATCCATGGATGTCCAAAACTCTGTCCAATCCTAGTCTTCCTTGACAGCACAAACCATAATCACTAGTGCCACACAAACACCTGAAAACCAGCTTCACTGTTTTCCAATGCTCCTCTCCTAGTTTTGACATAAACCTGCTCAATACTCCCACTACATGTGCAATGCTTGTTCTAGTACAGACCATTGCATACATTAGGTTACCATTTGCACCTGCATATGGAACATGGGACATGTCCTCTTCCTCTTCGTGTGTCTTGGGACACTGTTCAGTAGATAACTTTACACCTACAAGAATAGGAACCTTCACTGATTTACTATCCTGCATATTAAACCTTTGTAGTATTGTCTCGACATACTTCCTTTGGTTTAACCAGAGCTTTCTCTTTGCCTGATCCCATTTAATTTCCATGCCCAAAATATAGTTTGTAGCACCAAGATCTTTCATGTCGAATTTGGAGGACAATTGGGTCTTCAAATCCTGGATAATTTCATTGTCATTTCCAACCATCAACATATCATCCACATACAAGACCAAATAAATAACACAATCACTAATTAATTTAAAATACACACAATGATATGATTTGCTTCTGGCGAAGCCAAGTTCCCATATATATGTATCAAATTTCTGATACCATATCCTTGGTGACTGTTTTAACCCATACAGAGACTTTTTTAACCTACATACCAGTTCTTTCTTACCCTTCACTGCAAATCCTTCAGGTTATTTCATGTATATCTCTTCTTCTAGATCCCCGTGAAGAAATGTTGTCTTCACATCCATCTATTCTACCTCAAAATAAAAAGCAGCAGCAACAGATAAAAGTAATCTAATAGAAGCTACCTTGGCAACTGGAAAAAAATATCACCAAAATTAATTCCCGATACTTGGGAATAACCTTTTGCTACCAACCAAGTTTTATATTTATCTACCTTTCCTTTTGCATTCATCTTCTTCTGAAACACCCATTTTCTTCCAATGGGTTTCCTTCCAGCAAGCAACTCCACCAGATCTCAAGCCTCATTTTTGTGTAAAGATGCCATTTCATCAACCATGGCCTCTTTCTAGAGTTTTCCATCCTCTGAATCTACTGCTTCCCTCACATTTATGGGATCATCATGACTAATAGATAAAGAAAATTTGAACAAAAATAAAATAGACTATACCTTTCTAGCTGCCTTCTTTCTTGAACTAATCTTCTCACGGCTGGAGCTTGTGGCTCTTCATCTTCTGAGTCCTCTTTTGATGTAGAGTCTTATTCTTCCTCCTTTAGCTCAAACTTTGTCTTCCCAGGTTCCTTTGGTAGGACTTCATGTTTAATAACATATTTCACCTCTCTAAAAATCACATCTCATGTGTACACAACCTTCCTTGTTTCTAGGTTCCAAAGCTTATAACCTTTTAAACCATCCATATACCCAATAAAGATGCACCTTTCAGATTTACTATCCAACTTTTTTATTTTCTCCTTTGGAACATGTACATATGCATCACATCCAAATACCCTCAGATGTGAAAGAGAAGGTTTCTTACCCTTCCATACCTCTTGTGGAGTCTTATCCTCCAACGCTAATGAAGGTGATTTGGTGACCAGGTAACATGCAGTCTCCATTTCCTCTGCCCATAATTCCTATCCTAACTTAACACCACTGAGCATGCTTCTTGCCTTTTCCATCAACGTCCTGTTCATTCTTTCTGCAACTCCATTTTGCTGAGGTGTGTATGGAGTAGTCTTCTTTCGTGCTATACCACACGTATTACAGAACTCTTCAAATTCCTTCTTGCAAAACTCTCCACCATTATCTATCCTCGACACCTTTATCTTCTTCTCTGTCTAGTTTTCCACCAGAGCCTTAAATTCTTTAAACCTATCAAAGACTTCAAATTTTTTCCTAAGGAAATATACCCATGTATTCCTTGAGAAGTCATCTATAAATGATACATAGTACACATACTTACCCAGTGATGGAACCGACACAGGTCCAAACACATCATTATGCACAAGCTCTAATATATGTTTCGCCCTCTTAGCACCAGAGGGGAAACTCACCCGATTTTGCTTCCCATATACATAATCATAGAAATCAAAATCCAGAGAGAAATTAGACATACCTTCTACCATACCATTACCATGAAGTATTTGAAGGCCCTTCTCTCCAATATGTCAAAGTCTTTGATGCCATAGCATGGTCTTTTCTCCAGATACCACTAGATTTTCTACTCCACTTTTAGGAACCACGGAACTATTGCACCCATCAATAACAATGCTACCCTGAAGGTTGTACATATTTCCAATCTAAACTCCTTGCATCAATATCAATGCTCCCTGAACCATCCTACAGGTATCTTTCTCGAACATTGCTTTTACACCTGCATCATCCAGCTTGCTTACAGAAATGAGATTTTTGGCCAATGTGGGAATATGCAGAACATCTAGAAGTGCTCTAATCCTTCCACCTTGTGAATTCAACTTGAATTTTCCACGACCAACGATTCTAGACTTCCTGTCATAGCCTAAGAAAACATCACCACCATCGTATTTCTCATACTCGTAGAACCACTCTCTATGGGGAGTGAAGTGAAAGGATGCACCTGAGTCAATCAACCATGCCTCATGATCTACATGTGTACTTGAATAAGAAGCCAAGTACACATCCCTACCTTCATCTAAGGTGGTTTTCACCTATGTAGAAGGAGCATCATCAGATCCCTTTCCTTTCTTAGGAGCTTTATATTTAAAGTCCCTTTTGAGGTGCCATTCCTTTCCGCATTTCAAGCACATCTTTACAGGCTTTCCTAGAGATTTAGATCTCCCTCAAGATTTAGATCTCCCACTCGAGGACTTATTTTTGTTTCTTTTCTGGGACTATCCTTTTACAGACTAGGCATCACCATTCTGGCCCTCCATATTTTTCTGTTTCATCAAACTGCAAGACAGTTGCATTACTACCTATTGCAACAACCTTACTATCCCACGAATCTGTTAGAGAACACAACAAACTGATGCACTTATCTTCATTTGAAATTTTAATATCAATAGATAATAACTAACTTACCACAGTTTTAAAGGCATTCAGATGTTTTGTCACCGAGTCTCCATCTTTCATCCTCAGGTTATACAACTTTTTTTGTAGGAAAAGATTATTCACCAGAGACTTAGATTGGTACAAAGTCCCTAACTTGTCCCACAAAGCCTTTGCCAAATCTTCCCTAATACATTCAACAATACTAAATATGAGACACACAATCGTATTGTGCTCTTTGCGTTTCAATCCAACTTCACCCAGTCTTCAACTAACATTGTTGTTGGTTTAGTACCTAGATCTACCACGATCCACTGATCTTTATCCACCAATAGATCCTCCATCTTGAGTTTCCACAACTCAAAATTCTGACCATTAAATTTCTCGATCTCTATCTTTCCACTTCTTGTCATCTTCTTTCACCACAAGAATCAATCCCGCAAATCCCCCACTAAACAGGGTCTACGACAAGCCCGAGTAAATCCCCTTAACAGCAAAGGCATCCCCTTGAATCCAAAACAGCTTTGATACGAAATGTAGGTCTCAACCCCATACATAAATTACATGCATACAAATTTTAAAAAATAGAAAATAAACAATGGCGAGAGCATAAAACATAAAGCGAACATACATAGATTTTTTCCTTGGATCCCAAAACCATGACTACCAGATTGATTTTTCATTATATTCCTTTCAATGTTACAATACATATATATACATTTCAAAGCATCCATAAACCCCAATCCATTAACCTTGGATTAGAACATAACTGTAGTTCCCTTGACTGGATCTACAAAATGCCATGGACATAAAACCATCATGCCCAAAATGATGTGCGAAATCCATGCACAAAACCATAGGTAGGTCTGCCCACTTAATATAGGGTCCAAAAAAAAATTCCAGGGGTGTTGCCCCAAACCATGTGCCCCCTGACAGGGGGGCTATTGCCTCCCTGCTACGCCCAACATAATACAGGAGGGGCTTATACCCCCCTATGTGTGGGGTAGTCATGAATGAATATAACACACACCTAACAATGAGGTCCAAAGAGGTAGGAGCTCGACGCCTAGTTGGTTGAGGGAAGATTCCTCAATAAGGTTCTAGACTTACTTTTTTATTTTTTACCCATGTTGAAAGGGTGTCATAGTTTGTGTCTAGGAAAGGTGAAACATTGCTTAAAATTAGGATTTTTAAGCAATGTAATCTAGGATTCTTGGGATATTTTGAATGGTTTTTCTTTCAACTTTGTAGAGAAATACTGAGAAATGTTCCTTGGATAGTGAGAGATCCATATTTGGGGTCATTTTCCTAATGGTGAAAAAATGACATGTAATAGATGTCCCCCTAAACCGCAAAGTCAGAAACTGTGTATGAGGGTTGAAGTGCTTTATCACACAAAATTTTGGATCAGTTGGAGACCTGAAAGTATAAAATCAAGGATCATAATAAAATATAATAATGAAATCATCTTTGAGGTAGGAATTCCCATACTTAGTATAGCATATCATTAAATCTAGACATAAGTATGGAAATGTGTAAAAATCCATCAGAATAAATCAAAGTCATGGCCACCAAACATACATCGTGGATCCATGCTCAAATAGACTCAATATGAATGTAGTCATAATCATACAGCATGAATTTTTACATTATTCATGAAAACTCCACGCAAACTAGATGGATGAAACTAGATTAAGGTCTTCGTCACCGCCACTCAAAAGTACGAGTCTAACCATGTGAATGAACATGTCAAATTTGAACATGGCAGCCACCATATGATTACCAGTCAATTATGAGAACCGTTAAAAAATGTGAGAGGAACCACGAGTAATGTCAATTGATCTGAAGGTATGCTAGTACAATATATGAAGTGTGAATGAATGATCTACAACCGAACACTCATAGAGTCTTTCGATCGAAGGCCAATGATGTAAACCTTTCATCGAAAGTGAGGAGACCTTCCATTGAGGTATGCAAGTTCTAAGGCACTAAAGGGAGTTTCTAAGACAACTTCCCAAATAATGTGTTGAAGTCGATATGAAGTGAATTATCACAAGAGGGACTTGATGTAATCCCCGTCAACGACATGAAATAAGTATCAATATTTTGAGTAGGACAAATGAATTAATTTAGGACTAACTCAAATATGGTCAAAGTGAAAGAGGGTTATAATTACTACAAAATATTTTAACAGAGATTGAAATTCTCTTGAACATATTAGCGACACTATACGGATTTGGCATCATTGACTCAATATGGGATCAAAAACTAGTATGAAGACTTTCAAGGAGGTGTTATCAACAAATAAGAAGGTGGATTTCCCAACCCAATCAAACACGAAAGTGAAAGAGTGTCATGTTTGAGGGTGACTTATTGCCAAATATGAACTTTGGACACTGTTGTTTTCGAATTTCCCTCCACCATTTTTGGCAACTATCTCTTTATTTTTATTAAGCTTGAGGAAGATAACATATCCTTGTAGTAAAATCTCAGCGTTTGGATAAGTCCTTCGAAGTATTTTTAATGAACCTTGGGAAGGAATGGTTCGGTCTCATCAGCCTTGATGAGTCCTACACTATTTGTGTTTAATGAGTCCAGTGAATGGATAACTCGATTCCTTTTTCACATTTACAAAGTTTGAAAAAGAGATAAAAATAAAACTCCATAGTGTTATTTTTCATAAATTTAGTCCCTTAAGCCTGAAAAAGTGTAAAACAATACAAGGGAGAACTCTTTTGACCATCATTGGTAAAAGTATACCTTTCTCGTAAATAGTCTACATAGTTTGTAAAAGGGGTAAACTTATACTAGGTAGAAGTTTTTTTCATATACTTTAACGAGTTAGAAAAAAACAAGTGTACTTGGCGATATTTTCATATTTCGAGAGTTAGAAAAGAGCATAAAGAGGAATCCAAGGGTTCCTTTTTCGTTTAGTTTTAACAAGCCCGAAAAAGAAATAAAAGTATACTCAATGACTTGTTCTCATCTATTTATGAGCATGAGAAGGAACAAAGACTAAGCTGAAAATAGGTTTCAATTTTACACAAGCTTGAAACAGAGAAAAAATTGTGCTTGACATAGGTTTCATTTTTAGACAAGCTTGAAAAAGAGGAGAATTTGTGCTTGAGATAGGTTTCATTTTTACACAGGCTTGAAATAGAGAAAAATTGTGCTTGAAATAGGTTCCATGCCCCCCAGTGTAATGGCATAGGCTAGTGGCTTAATTCTAGCATGATGACCAGAGGCACATGCCCCCAAGATTCATTTCATCCACCCAAGTAGACTACTGGTTACTGACAGGTGGATGAAATCAAGGTTCATTTACGAGATCAGGGGAAAGACTTGACTCAACATTTACGAGATCTAGTCAAAGACTCAAATCAATTAGAGGGGGATTTGTTTCATTTTTTAACGGGCTTGACATGGGAAAATAACTATGCTCATAACACCTTGTTCCATTTTTTATTGAGATTAACACAAGAAAAGAGTTATGCTCATGACACGTTGTTTAATTTTTTTAACGAGCTTGACACAAGAAAAGGAACTATGCTTAGAATAACCTTGATCGTGGCTTCCAAGAGGACGAAGTCTTGTAAATACAGTATATAAATGAATTCGAGCTATTTCTAACCAAAATATCAAGAATTATATATATACAGTATATAAATGAATTCGAGCTATTTCTAACCAAAATATCAAGAATTATATAATATATAATAGTATATTATATAGTATAATAAAAATATATAATATAATATATATATATTATATATATAGATCGGTGAAGAACTTGACCAACATTGGCGAGATCTAGTCCAAAGACTCAAATCAACTTAGAGGGATTTGTTTCATGTTTTAACGGGCTTGACACGTAGAAAAGAACTATTCCATAACACGCCTGTGTTTTTCATTTTAATCGAGATTAACGACAAGAAAATAATATTGCTTATGACACGGTTTTTAATTTTAACGAGATTGACACAGAGAAAGGAACTAACTAGAAACCTTGAAATCATAGGCTTTCAAGAGAACGTAAGTCCTGTAAAATACAATATATAGAATGAATTCGATGCTTATTCCTAACCAAAAAGATCAAAAACAAGAAAGAATATATATAATATATATATATATATATATATATAACACATTGTATGAGAAAAGCAATGCACTTTTATTAATAATGGGGAAAAAATATTGCAGCGATTTTGGCCTTGATGTCATAAGCTCTCTTCCAAGTAATCTCCAATCCTTCCTCTTACAATGATAATCCTTCACTCTTAAATTTGACAATATAAGGGTACTTCAAAACTCAATCCCTACTCCTTTAGTCTACATTTTACTTATAAGAGAGGAGAGGAGGTTAGAGATCCATCTTCTAAGGGATGAGATCTGTAATTAGAAGGGATTAGTTCCATGATAAGAGGGATGAGATCCATCATTCCTTGGATGAGGCCCAGAGAGGTAGTAGCTCGAGGTCTAGTTGGTTGAGGGAAGATTCCTCAACAAGGTTCTAGACTTTACTTTTTTCTTTTCACCCATGTCGAAAGGGTGTCACAATTTGTAATGGAGAACAATGTGTCACTCTGTGCAGGTTTCAATGAATTAACCTGTGATGTCATAGTTTGTGTCTAGGAAAGGTGTGACACTACTTAAAATTAGGTTTTTTAATAATTTAATTTAGGATTATTGATATCTTTATAATGTTTTTTCTTATAACTTTGTAGGGGATTATTGAGAAGGGTTCTTCAGATGGTGAGGGATTTGGAATGTAGGCAACTCAAACATGGCTTCTAGGAGGTCTTCACTAGGCAAAAGAATAATTATACGGAAGGAATACATGCGAAGGAATTCAATAGGGGTAGGAATATTGGGCTCCAACGTCCCCATTGAAGGGGTCATCATGCCACTTACCAGATGTAAGTCAAAATAAGTTGAGTATATAGTGAGAGTCTCTCCTTCATCGATAAGTGAAGGCATGGGATAAGTTGCCACATAATTAACTTGTGGTGGGATGAATACCTACGTATAGGGAGCATTAAGGGAGGTCAGATGGTTGGAATTCAAATCAGGGAAACCAAACGAATACTAGTTAATAGCCACCATGTTTCCATTATGAGGGAAATACATCACATGAAAAAGTGTGGACACAACAAATTTCATGGAATGGACATAGTCTCACCCAAGGAGAAAATTGAAATCCAAGGGTCCTTAGACTACCATAACATCAATATAGATATTTTTCCCTTCCAAGGTAATAAATAGCTGAGAAAGGATCCCTGAAGTTTCACAAACTCTTCTATTAAAAGCCAATCAATTCTGAGTAACAGACACAAGCTTAGGAGAACCCAAATCTTGCTAAGCGGTTGAGGATAAAATGTTAATAGAGGCACATTCATCTATAATAGTGTAATGCACATTCTTTTCGCAAGATTTTACAACGATTTGGAAAGGGATGTAAGAAGGGAGACATGGCTCTGTCAGCCTATTCCAATCAAAGGAAATGACCTCAGTACTTGGAGGGGGTTCCGTTGAAACAGGTGAAATACCCCCTTACGCAGTGGAATCTGAAGTAACAAAAAGAACCCGAGCGTTATTAACTTCACTCTCAAAAGGGAGAGTGGTATCAACCGAAGATGGAATCAATTTGACCACTTCACCAACCAATGGTTCATCAATCTGAGTGGTATGGGTTTCACTCTCCAAGGGAAGAGTGTTAAAAATTGGAGAGTGAGGGAGAAATTAATCACAAAACAAAACACACACTGTGATATTTTTATTGATCACAATAGTTACACATATATAGGACATAAATCTTCAACTTCCACACATATATATCATAACTACAACTCATACATATGACACTATAGCTTCTAGACTGATTCTTGGGAACTCACAACAACACATGGAAGCATTACTTCCAATACCCTCCCTTAATGCTTACATGAAAAACATTGAAAACACATATTACAACAACAAGGATAATATTTCTCTGACGAGCCTTCATAATTACTCACATCCACTCTGGAATCTCGCAAACAGTTCTCTTTCACCACCACATCTTCGAGTTGTCACTTTACCTCCATTTAAAACGTAATTGCATCTTACCATCATTGATGAACTTTGAAAAATCAAAAATATTGACACCTCGGCTCGTCAGGACTTCCATGATAAGAGTCGTCAAGTAATGAACCATCATATGGACCAACCACCATATGTCGAATATTTCGCTTTCGGTTATCCATCAGTTGCTAGGATGGAGGTCTGAATACTGAATTTGTTCAAAAGTTGATCAAACAACTTGACCTTACTAACACACAAGAATTGATGTTTCAGACACCGAGGCTTATAGTTTAAGAACCAACAACCCTTTTTATAACCAATAAAAATACAAACACCAACCACCAAAATGTACAAAGACAAAATCAATTAGTGCTCTTTATTGATATATGCAAATCATATCAAACATATTAATAATAACTTTTGGTATTGTTATTTTCCATAAGATCTGCAGCATTTGGATCTCTATCTCTTGATAAACAATACCACGATATTTTACTAGTTTATATCTAGAATGAGAAATGCCAACATTCCACCTACATGTCATAGTTGTGCATCTTGCACCATCTGATAATCTCAAGAACTACCATTTAAAGCACGTATACATTGCTCTTAATTGTAGATACATACTAGATGAAACCAAATATATGTTGATCCAGCTTCTTCACAAGTAGATCTCCTCTTCTTTTACAAATATTTGTCCACAATGGAACTTCACACAATAGTAGCAACATTGGATCTTCGCAATTCCCCTTTGCATGCAATTATCCACAATTGATACACAAATCAAATATTCACACAAAAGACTCACACAAACAATAGATCAAACACTTTATTAAACTAATCTATGTACAAAGGAGTATCATGGCTAAAATTGCATGATCTCAGCCCCCCTTGTGAGAGAGTCAGGGTTGAACCAGCTCTGATACCATGTTAGAAATTAGAGAGAAAGAGAGAAATTAAACACAACACAAAACACACTCTGATATTTTTATTGATCACAACACTTGCACATATATAGGACATAAATCTATGACTTCCACACATCTATATCATAACTACAACTCTTACATAGGAAACTACAACTTCTAGATTGATGCTTGGGAACTCACAACAACATATTGAAGTATTACTTCCAATAAAGAGTGGGATAGACTGAATTTTGAATGGGATCAATCACTTCACCAATTGATGGTAGGTTGGGAGAAATCTTACGGTAACTAATTGGAAGTTGTTGTTGAGAAGCATTAAGTTTTTCCAACAATTTAGAGGCTTCATCCATATGAGGGAAAAGGTGAGTTTGATGACTCCCTTCACATAACCTACAAGGAAACCTAACTACACCCTTTTTCTCTGGAAACTTAGAATCATTAGTTGATGGAACAACATTAATTTGATGAAAATCTTGGGACCGCACTTCTAAGACTCTAGGTATACTAGTACAATCCATAATAAGGTGGGCACCCTTACAAAGCTTGCAAAGGTATTTGGGATTGCAATGCATGTTGAGGTTTGCTCAATATTATCAACTCTCACATCCATGATTGGTTGATTTACTCCTTAATTATCTTACTTCTTCTTCTTTTTATTAGCCTCTTGGTTACTAGCATTAAGACTTTCACGAGGTGAAGAAAATAAATGGAAGAGGTGTTACACAAAAATATCGTCACTTTGATTATTTTCAGTCGGTATGGGTCTATCACCACCTATGCCAGCTTGCTAAGTAAGTCTCAAACCTCAGCTCTTCAAAACAAGCTTTAGAAATGAGAGAAAGACATCAAAAAAAGCAATGTAACTCTGGTTCCGCACTTTCTATCACTTTTGCCTGCGGGCCCGCACCTTTTGTTCAGGATATCTGCGTACTTATACGCTCTGTATGTAAAGGGGAGGGTGCGTACCCCTGTAAAAGTCAAAAGGCGCAATCTTTATCTTTAAAAACTCATCTTGGGTTAATTATAGAGTTTTCTAGAAGCATTTGTTACGTGGATTGTTCGCTCCAAGTGGTTCATGCATCCCATGAGAGGAGGAACTAATCCCTTGTTGAGAGGAGCTATCCCTTTGAAGGAGGACTCTATCCCTTTGAAGGAGGAGCTGGTAACTGATCTCCGTTGCACTATAAATTGAGGCATTGGGTCAGTGGCCAGAGAGGTTAGAAGCTGAACTTTTGAGGGTAAATGCTAGTGAAATCAAGACTTCCTATTTGAGCTTAAGAGGAGAGATCACATACCTTTTTGGCCCCATTAGGGAGTGAGTGAAGCTTGTCAAAGTAAGAGGAGACTTCTTGTTGGACCCTGGAAGGAGCTTGTACAACGTCAAGGCAAAGGTTGTAAAGTTCTTCTCCTTTTGAATTAATACAATCAAACTCATTTTTTCTCAACAAGTATCTCATGTTATTTGTTTCATGGACTCCTTGACTTTCATGTTAAATATGTTTTATAATACTGGTTATTCAGGTGTTATTTAACCGTTTGCCTTGTTTGTGTTTGCAGGTTTGTGACAAAGGAACTTACTTAGATCAAAGGAGAAAAGGCATCTCCAAACTTGCGTTGGACATGAGGTAGGCCTTAAACACATTTCTTTGCCATTATTTATAAAGCGCATTTAGAGAAAGATAGTGTCTGGTTGGTTTTTTTGTCATTAGGTCTTCATTAGATTCTAGGAAGGTCTATCTTGTCCGCAAGATCGACTCATTCTGCGTGACAAAGTGGGCTAACCTTCCTAAAATCCCATGTACACCCAACATGCCATGACAACTCATGAAATCTGTCTATGCCCCTGTAAGCCCAACCTGTCACGGGTGTTATCCCCAACTCTGATGGGAATATGAAAATGGGGGTGAATACAATCACCAGATCCACCATCCTGCTAACACCATTACTAACCCAACCCATGGAGTGATGGGGAGTCCCACCTAGATCCCAACGATGATCCAACCCTCGAGCCCCTCTGGCAAACCACGACCCATGTTGAATTATGCCCCTGACCATAGATGTATACACAAACCTAGTTAGCTCTATCAGGTACCAAATCAATACTGCTTGCCACCCAACCCCATGAGAAGGATCAAATGCAAGAGTCCCCAAGTACGTAGCAAATCCATCATGCAAGTGTTTCTCCCTACGCAACTCATGTCGCCTCCTCGCACTAGTTCAAACAACATATACAATCTGTCTAGGTAACTTAGGCACTCTCCCTCCAATGTGCATAGGTAACCTAACAATACTGCAAGCCCCATCTATGTAAGCCTGAAGAAAGCTACTTAATGTAAGTATTGCATCTCTGCTAGATGTATGTGCATCTATCTACTCCCCATTGATGGCAAACCAAAAAGATGACTTCCCATCCTCCTCCATCATGGGCTCAACCAGAGTCTCGAGTTGCCCCACCACATGTACCTCCTCAAGCATAACATCTTGATCTAGCTCACGCTTCTCATGGTGCTCTCCATGTTGTTCGATGTAGCTATCATCTAGGAACTCTGTTACAGCTCTCGATACCTTTGTGCCTATTGGCACCTTGTTAATGGATGGTCCTATGGGTGTGTGCCCAACTATGTCCACCAATGTGTCAATCAAGTCTACCAAAGGAAACTCCCACAAGGGTGGCTCCTGTGTCACGATATGTGCATCTGCGTGCTCCTCAAAACCTTGTGTGCCCTCAACCTCATGTTTAGCCTCCTCATATGTCTCCTGATTTCTAAAACTAGGTCTCCACCAACAAAATTGCCTTAAGGTCTCATCCTCTAACTGCCCACCTCTACATGATGCTCCAACCCTTGAACTATACTTCTCCTTCTCCTGTTCATCCAAGGAATGAGGCATGGTAGGACAGTCAGACTGACCATACATATGGGTGTTGTACTGCTAGGATGTGCATGTATGTACTTGGCTTCTATGTTGTTTATGTATCAGTAGTTGCATCCCCTCTAAACAATAAATTATCATAGAAAAATAAGACAACCACTTTATGTGATCTTGCAAATACATGTATATATAAACGCTTCGTTAAATCCATAATGTTAATATTGCATAATATTAAATCCATAATGTTAATATTGCATAAGGTTAAATCCAATATAATAGGGTTGTACAAATTTTCTTAACTAAAAAAGAGATGAAAATCATTTCCTACTTCTCAATACATAAAACAAAACAATCTAAAGCTTCTTGTAAGTTACGTCCACAACATGGATCAATAAAATTTCACACATCTTAACTACAACTTAACCTTTACTACTTACCTGAAACTATGGTATCGACCTTTACAAACATACCATGCACTTTATGTTTTACATAAGGCTAAATCAATTTTACTTACAACTCACTTTTAATATTTTATCCATAAACTTGGATGAGATTCTTTAATTTTATGGAATTCATTGTTAAGTAATTCATAATGAATGTTAACGAACTATTAGTTGGGAATGTTAATGATATGGAATGTACTACCACCATGACACCTTCTCCGCATAAGGAACCTTTTTTTTTCCATTATCTAGTTAAAAAAATTCCACGTCAACCAAATCGACTTTCCCTTCATGTGATCGATGCAATGAGAAAATATTTCCTTGCCATCTCACCGAAATATATTTTAATATGAATATTAAAAAGAAATTTCTCCTCTTAACTCAAGAAAAGCTTATTTGTTTACTTTCCCACTGACTAAAACCTAATTACGCCGTACAGCGTTCCTTTGGAAAGAACTTCCCTCCAGTGCCACTCTGTATCCTTCTGCGCCATTGATTTCGTTGTTAGACGATGGAATTAATATTCACTGTTTGATTCGAAGTGTTCGATTCATTATCTCTCGCACATCCCATCTGGCATCTGCCCCTGCCCGCGCATGGCATCTGGCAAGCATGCACTGCACTCTGAATCCTCTGCGCTCTGTTCATTAATCAAAACCCTCCTGCGCTCTCTGTTCATTAAGCAAAACGAGCCCCTGCCCGCGCATGGCATCTGGCACCTGGCAAGCATGCACTGCACTCTGAATCCTCTGCGCTCTGTTCATTAAGCACATCCCTCCTGCGCTCTCTGTTCATTAATCAAAACGAGAAACTTCCAGGGTGTGGATATAGGATGTGGATATCATGCCTGGGATTCATGAGCATCGTGCGAGAAAGCCCTACTGCTGTTATTGTCAAATTCATGGCCAGAAGTATCGAGCCGACCCATCACCATACCTTTGGGCATGATCTTCTTGTTGTGTCTGGGTGATCCCGTTTGATAAAGTCGGTTTTCACACTGGATAAGTGGTATCTCAGAATGAATAAACAGGGAGCAAGCAAGCGACATAGCATTGGAAATATGGGAGAAAAAGATATGGCCAGGTCCAAACCCCCGCATATCCTCAAAACCTAGATTTCTCCACCATTTTTATAAGTTTAGTAGGTTTATTCTAGCGTAAGGAGCCTGAAGGCACTCGAGATATTGACTACCCTGTTCGCCGGTTCGATTCCCAAACGAAATACAGAACCTCTGCCGCTGAATTTCCGAGGGTTTCAGCGAGAAATTATCATGCAGGCGCCCTGTCAAAGGTACAACTTTCACACAAATAATATAATATATATATATAGAAGCCCACAAATTTACAGACTCTTTCAACAGAGTAGGTATAAGGTCTTTTCAACGCGAGTGATAACCTTTAAAGATGTCCATTTCAAATTTGTCACTTGCTCATTTTCATCCAGAAGATGTTCAGGCATGCATTCGAGCAATGAGCGGTGGATGCGTAATCTGTTTTTTTTCCCTGGAAAAATCAAAATTGGATGCGTAATCTGTTATCAGTTCTAACACTGCAATTATAAGCCACAGGCCAATCAAAAGAATCCTTCTAGAACTGCAATCAAGGTGGCTTCCATTCAAAGATCTCTCATCAAAATATCAACCAATCAGTGAATCCTGACATGCATTGCCATGCCATGAAAGGTAATAGAAATGCCATGCCACGAAAAGCGATGGAATGTTCCACTGCATAAATAAAAAATCGATGGATTAGGTACGATTAGGTTATTTCTGCAGTAAATAGATTCCATTTTTAAGTAAAAAAAAATTGAATTTGGCCAAAATTTTAGGAGCAATGTACGTTTTATACGACCCAGGTCTCCTGAATTTTAAATTCATATTCAAGAAAATCTGTGTTTATCTTATTCTGAGAGTGGATCTCCATGAACTTAACATAATATCTTATTCCTTATCAACTTGTCCGATTCGAAATTGGATAGACACCAAAGGCCCATGCCCCCCGACAAAACTTTGCTTCATTCTTTTTAATTCTATTAGATAAACGAGAGACTTGGTCCACTACGGCTGTGCGGTTTCAGGATGACTTCCATTATTATTATTAATATAAATGGCTTCGCCGCTTCTCCTGAAGAGTGAAATTGTTAGGGTATTACAACATTCCTGCTATACCCTTGTTTTCATAGTTTCGAAGCAAGAAAGAAATCATGAAGATTTCAACAGTTGGGTTTCTCACAATCAACTCCCCACTCTCATCCCCCAGAGGTCAGGCCCCTATGGGATTCATGTCCCAAACAAGTCCCACAAGCAGCCCAATTTCAAGTCCTGGCAAGAGGGTATTAAGGTCTTCTGCTAGCTTTAATGGCAGAACCATTACTGCCAGTTGTGCAACAGAAGAGAAGAGGGATATTGCTTTCAGGAGAAAAAAGGATCACTATGCTCTGTTAGGGGTCCCTCATGATGTCTCCTACAGTGATATCAGGGTTGCATACAGAAAACTGGCACTGCAATACCACCCAGATGTCATGCCACTGCACCAGCTTGAGACAGCCACTGAACTTTTTTCAGAGACAAATAAGGCTTATGAGACTTTGTCTGATCCATAGAAGAGGAAAGCATATGATGCTCTGCATCTCATACGCAATTTTGACACTGGTAGGCCTGCAGCATCTCCATCCTCTTCCTCATTTAGGCCTTGGAGAGGAAGGAATTGGGAAACAGATCAATGCTGGTGTTGATGGAGAATTGTGACCATGTTCCCTGGATTTTTGTTCTCTACTAGAGATGGGTAAAACCTTTGAGGACTGTACTTTCTAAAGAAGGCAAAGAACCTTCATGAGAGGCGAAATTTTTCAGACTCCAGGCTCTAGTGTATTTCTTGCCCAGAACCTGTTACCTAGGTAATTTTGAATTTTTAGAATGTAAAATGACATGGAAGAGGCCGAGAATAAGACAACTGAAGGTGTAAAATGTAGAAGTCTATAAGCACTGGAATTTGAATGGGTCAGATTACTTGGACTCTGGTTTACATATAGGGCATGTTGCTTGACACTTCCTCTTTGTAAATATATTATCCGCACTGGAATTTGAATGGGGCAGATTACTTGGACTCTGCTTTACATATACGGCGTGTTGCTTGACACTGCCTCTTTGTAAATATATTATCCTATGTATAAATAATATTTTTTTATGATTGAACAATATGGTAATTAATTTTGGTTTGGCTGGAGGATTCCTGGTATTGTCACAATAGTCAGGATGGACGTTTCTCACTTTCTCGTTGCAAAAATATTTGCGTAAATTTGCAGATGTAAGAATTACCCGTCTTGTCATAGCCTGGTTACTTATCATTTTTTTCGGAAAAAAGTATTTGTATAAATGTGCAGGTGTAAGAATTACTGGGCTTGTCAGAATAATCAGGATTGTCACTTCTCACTTTCTATGGCAAAAATATTTGTATAAATTTGCAATGTAAAATTACTGGTCTTGACACTCTGATTTTGAATGACGATGAATACAAATCTCAAATACACAAGAAATAGATATTTGACTGGTTGCTTTTGAACTGTTCTTGTCAGCATAATGAGGATGGCCACTTCTCACTTTCCGTGACAAAAATATTTGTATAAATTTGCAGATGTAAAAATTACCGGTCTTGTCACAATAATAAGGATAGTCACTTCTCACTTTCTGTGGAAAAAAATATTTGCAGATATAAATATAATTACTGATCTTATCACAATAGTTAGGATGGTCACTTTTCACTTTCTGTTCTAAAAATATTTGCATAAATTTACAGAAGCAAGAATTACTACTGGTCTTGTCACCGTAGTCAGGATGGTCACTTCTCACTTTCTGTGCCAAAAATATTTGCATAAATTTACAGATTTAAGAATTATTAAAATTGATAAATTTTGAATTTTAGAATCATAAATAATAGAAACTTGAACTCGTTGCCCTGAGAACCTGTAGTTTCAATCCTGAGAACCTGTAATTTCAATTTGCTTATTATTCGCACCGTCTGACTCCTCATACCATTTTTGTGTTGACGATTACAGTAAATTTTCAATGGAATTAAATAAATGAATTTCCGATCAAGAAATTCCTTTGTTTTCCTAATAAATTACCTCTAAAATCAAAGTTCATTTGCCACTTGGATATCAAGCTACATCATGATAAGCCAGGATATCAGATTTAAATGGTAACAAAACTGGTTTCACTGGACCTTGATTTATGCAACCAAGAATTTGAAGAACTTCACCATTTGATTACATTACCATGGTTTACAGCAAACATTTTAAACAGCCTTGCTATTTGATTACATTCCCATTCTATACTGCAATCATTTTGAATAACCTTGCCATTAGACACACCGATTTGCATTTTGGCCCTGTGCACACCGATTTGCATTTTGGCCCTGTTTGTATAGTTGCCCCTTGATGGAATTTGCATTTTCGGTGAACTGGTTTTTTTTTTAATGATTAAGAACAACACAGATTGGGTTCAAAATACTGAAGCCTTCAGTGCACCTTAAAGGCCATTTCAGTAGTCCTAAATCGGTTAGGAATAGTTTTTCTATTAAAAAAATATTGCTCTAAAACTTTACTGGTCACATGTAAGCAACAAACTCTAATTTTTTTTTGTTAATCTGTTTGATTAACTTCATGACCTGAGCAGTGAGACAAAACGTTTCCATATAGATTCATTATATTTGCATTGTTTTACATCATACATGCTAAATATTAAAACCATAAATTTGCATTTCAGTTACAGTATGTATCTTTAAATCAAAATTCCCTTCATCAAGTACCACAATCACCGCTGCAAATCACATTATAATAGATTCATCAAGATCATTTTAACAAATTGGCCGAAGTTTTTGGCATGCAGTTTAACTTTGGAGAGTCTGTGAGCCTTGTTCACTGTCTATGTTTGCATTCAATAGAGTATACACAAGTTTAACTTTGGAGAGTCTATGAGCCTTGTTCACTGCCTATGTTTGCATTCAATTCAGTGTATACAAGTTTAACTAGTGGAATAATTTTGGAGTTTGTGTCATCCATAAATATGAATAACTTCCATATATCCACATTTTTAGTTATTTTTTAATAAATATTAAAATTTGTAATTTCAAATTTTATATTTTGTTCCATTTTGTTTAAAGTTAAAATGAATTTATTATGTTTTTTCATTTTTTACATACAAAATGTAATAAAAGTCTTTCAGTTTCAAATTTTTTCACTTTTAACATATTTTTATCTACAAAATGTAATGAAGATCTTCCCATTTTCTTAACACAACCCCCTTCTATTCAAAAGTCTCTTCAATGTATTTAGAAATTTTCTAGATTTGTAAGCAACATTATAATTTTAATTTGCTTAATATATATATACTTTTTCTTTTACAAATAGTTAACTTTTTTTATTTTACAAATTCCATTCAAGGCACTGAAAAGAAATTGGTAAATTCCATCAACTATCTTTGATTTTTACGCCGTAAAGGGTTTCCCTCTAAAATGAACTCCCCCAAATACCTTTCTGTCCTAATCATAGTCGTTAGATCTCTTGTTAGATGTTTGAACAAAAATCAGCCATTTGATTTAATAAAAAAATGTTTTAAAACATTAAAAAAGCTTAAAAAACGTTTCACTTTCCACTTGACATCTGTGCGCCGAGCTTCCGGGAGAGTTCGTGGAGTTTATGGTTGTTTCCGTTTACGGTTTCGTGGAGTTTATGGCTGTTTTAGTTTACAGGCTCCAATTTCTGTTTGTATAGTCGAATCGGCATTGGCAATGGCATCCCCTATATCCTCATGCCCCCAAAACCCTTCTGAAACTGAAATCGGGATAGATGCCTCGTCCTCACAATCTTTGTCCTGCAGTTTCAGCGATTGACGCCTTGTCCTCCGCGGCTGCAACGACAACCTCCACCTCATGTAATTCCCACAGAAATCGCAACTTCTATTGTGATGTATTTATCAATCACAGAGGGCCGAATTTTAAGAAAACCTTGGCTAGCTTAGAGATATGGGAAGAGAAATTACGGAGATATGGGAAGAGAAATTGCGGAGGCTTCAGGATTGGCCCGTCGTATTTGGCGTTGGACAAAGAACATTAATGATCTGTTGGAGCATTTATCATACGTAAGTGCCCACATCAATCAAATCTTTATAAATTGTTTGATATAAATCTCTGTAAATTTTCTTATCCTTGTATTTCACCAATAAACAGGTATTTCACCAATAAACAGGCAACCACGGAAGTGCGTGGAATTAGGGCGGCTGGTGTTGATAACCCAGATAGCGATGACAAGAGCTCTCAAATATCATGCTACAAAAGTTGGAGTCACCAGCGGCTTCAGCACTGCGTGAAGAAGCTTTGCCACAATACAACTACGAAGAAGTTGCAACTTCTTGATAGTAAAGGTGATCTGGTGGAGCAATTTTTGAGGAGGGTGCGATTACCAAACCTTATATGGCTTCACTGGAATAAATGCCCCTGGTTTTATCCGCCTTTCTGGATATCTATGAAGAACCTTAGGGTTTTAGAAGTGCGGGGAAAGAAATTGAAATCATTGTGGCAATCCGGCTATTAGGTAAATAAAATTTTGGTGATTTAAAGTATGCGTTTATTCGTTATTGATTTCGCACAGTAAGATCTGCAACGAATTCAAATGGTTTTGCATAAGCTACTCGTCGAATTCTTTCTTACGATTAAAACCCTGGAACATTTTGTAGGCACCTTTGCTGTTGCGACAATTAGTTATTTATTCTCCCCTTTCAAAGTTACCAAAATCAATAGGGCACCTTAAGCACCTTGAACTGATTGTCCTCCATAAGATTAATCTTAAAACTTTGTTGGATGAATTTTGTCATTTGGTGTCGTTGAAACGATTGGAGTTAACAAGTTGCCCAAATCTAAAGTCACTGCCAGATTCCTTTGGGTACTTAAAAAACTTGGATTACATCGATCTGTCTCACTCTTCTCATTTGCAGGGGCTTCCAAAGTCTTTCGGTAATTTAATAAACCTGAAAGACATAGGTCTGTCTCACTCCCTACAGTTGCAGATGCTTCCAGGTTCTTTTGGTAATTTAATTCGTCTTAAATATCTTGATTTGAGTTGGTGCTATAATTTAACCGTCTCTAGCGAAACACTGGGAAACATCAACACACTTGAATGTTTAGATGTTTCCTATTGTAAGAACATTGAAATATTACCTTCGCAAATAGCATATCAAAAGTACTTAAAAAAATTAGATCTTAGGGGTACAAACATAAAAGAATTTCCAAATGAAATTGGAGATTTGGGCAATTTAGAAGTTCTGGAAATAGGGAGCCCTTCACTGGACAGTCTACCACTTTCACTTGGTCACTTGAAGATCTTACAGGAATTGAGGCTCGAGAATTGCAGTGAATTGAAACATTTGTCGGTGACTATTCGACTGTTGACTGAGTTGAGAGTATTGAATTGTCGATTGAAAACACTGAATAATTTAGAATCTCCCAATGCCAATTGCATGCCTCGGTTGCAAGTCTTAGAAGTTTATAACACGAAATTATCAGAGGTATCATTTTCCACAAGTGTCTGCCCCATCCTTAAATATGTCTCCCTAAGGTTTTGTAATCATCACTAACACCCAAAATTTTGGTAAACCACTTTGCAGGTTGAAAATGGTTAAACATATGAAATTTTGTAGGGAATCATATGTTCAGTATCAGGGATGTTTTTAGCACTGGTGTATCAGCAAAAGCCCTGTTTTCGCTGTAATTTTCAATTCAGTAATCATGATTATCATTGTGATTTTGAAAATTTTATAACTATTTTATGTTTAATTTTTTTTTTTTATATTCGTTAATAATCATTTCACTGTAGTTTCACAAATTTAATACTTATAATTCCGAAAGTAAAACAATTAAATAAATTCTAGAACCTTATTTCTCTTTCCATTATTACAAGTTTATTTTAATAACCTATTGATATCCAAACAGTTAGAATGAGACCTGACCCTCCTGTTTCAAATACCTCTTAAATCTTCACCATGTGTAAATGATGGAGAGTCAACAATTTGCCTTCAGTGTTTAGAGTTTCGGTCAATGTCTTCATCATTACTTCGCTCTTGTTCATCATGTTCAGAAAAAACATCAACAATAGCACTAGGAAGTCTCTAATTCTGAAGAGACGAACTCATATCGAACTCATACTTGCAGAATCAGCAAGGACAATAGTAGTAGTGGAATATACAAGATTCCTAAATTGTATATCATCCATAGAAGCCATATTCGTGCTATCTTCCACTTCAGTAAAAATAAAATAAAAATCACGAACTGCACATATATAGGCATTGGAAATATTTCTGGTCTATAAATTCAGATATAACATCAGAAATTCTAATTAAATAATAAGCACAAAAATGTTAAAATCTCCTTAAGTTGAGTAACGAGGATCTTTTGCAACTCCTTCTCGGGCTTATTATTTTTCAGTAATGCCACCTCATAATTTGCGACCAATGCAAGATTTGCTTTCGTCCTAGCATTCCACAAAGAGATAAATTTGATACCAAGTTATCCATCTTTGCAAAATTCATAAAGAATGAAGGTCAAAATATAGAAGGACAATAAATCCAAGCAAAGTTCTGGAATTAATCATCTCTACTCTGAAAAGTTCTGATGCACTATAATTAACACAAATATGAGGCACAAATTTCTCCGTGACATGCGGATATCTGAAGCATTTTTCATGTGATCAATACGAAGGTTTTGTGGTAATATTTCTCTATGACATCTAAGCTTACTATATCATCAAACCTTTATGGCGACACTCAAATATATTTGAAATTTTCTAAGCAGTAAAATGATAAATTTCTCTGTGGAAGAATCCAAGATTCCGTTCTATGAGAACTTGTGCGAAGTTCTATGGCTATGTATTAGTGAATTCTGTGACAATATGTGTCTATATCTCTTATGCATTTTTATGGCAATTCCTCTTGTCATTATATTTGAATCTTGAGACACATTATATGTGAGGACCTGCGAGACGTTACTCCTAGATATATGCAAAGGACATAAGTTTGTTATCTAAGGATCATCATCCTTGTGACATGTATTAAGTGATGATGTTCAATGTAGTTTTAAGTTGACCTCGTTAGAGTGGATGATAGACACATGACATTTTGGTTTTTTTCTTTTTACAAGATCACGTTGCTAGACCTAAATAGTATGTGGAGGGGAACAAAACAATGTGGATCATATGTATAATTAAAGGACCAAAAACTTAGGTGGCAATTTGGCGAAAGGGTTTGCAAGATATGCTAAAATAACTCTGTATAGTCCTACTTCGACCATCCCCTTTCTAGCAGAAATCTTTTGCAAAGATATGTCAACCTTTTGTGTTTCTTGGGATATGTTCTGAGCTCCAAGATGGATATAAATTGAGATCAATGAGTCCAGTGGTATCCTGGGATTAGAAGGGTTAGGATGCCATGCAAATTTTGGGCTTGCAGAAGATCCCATGAATAACTCGTTCAACTTCAAGTCATCAGGAATGAAGGTTTCATTTGGGGCACCTAGCTGGATATCTCCAAAACTTGTGTAAGCTGGCAATTTAAGAGGTCCTCTTTCAAGACATCGCTTTATTTTATTAAATAATTTGGTCCAATGTTGAGTATTCAGTTCCCTATGAGCACAAATTAGTCTGCAGTCCACTTATATTAATCATTAAAAGAGAGAAAGTAATGGTATAAACTTCATTTGAACAGATCTACGTCACTAACACCCAAAAGTTCAATATGCTATGCTCTGTTCCAGAGGTTAAACCCTCATACTGTTCTTTCTCAAATTGTTAAAAAAATGGGTGAGATTATTATTCTATTATTCTTTTTTTATAGATTTTCTGCCCTCACTGCTTAGTGTTTTAATGCAACTCATTTTTTATTATAGATTTTGATGCCTTGTATCAGGTGGCAATTTGGCGAAAGGGTTTGCAAGATATGCTAAAATAACTCTGGATAGTCTTACTCCAACCATCCCCTTTCCTGCAAAAATATTTTGCAAAGATATGTCAACCTTTTGTGTTTCTTGGGATATGTTCCGAGCTCCAAAATGGATATAAATTGAGAGCAATGAGTCCAGTGGTATCCTGGGATCAGGAGGGTTAGGATGCCATGCAAATTTTGGGCTTGCAGAAGATCCCATGAACAACTCATTCAACTTCAAGTCATCAGGAATGAAGGTTTCATTTGGGGCACCTAGCTAGATATCTCCAAAACTTGTGTAAGCTGGCAATTTAAGAGGTCCTCTTTCAACACATCACTTTATTTTATCAGATAATTTGGTCTAGTGTTGAGTATTCAGTTCCCTATGAGCACAAATTAGTCTACAGTCCACTTATATTAATCATTAAAAGAGAGAAAGTAATGGTATAAACTTCATTTAAACAGATCTATGTCACTAACACCCAAAAGTTTGGTAAACCACTTTGTAGGTTGAAAATGGTTAAATATATGAAATGTTGTTGGGAATCATATGTTCAGTCTCAAGGATGTTTTTAGGACTGGTGTATAAGCAAAAGCCTTGTTTTCGTTGTAATTTTCAATCAGTAATCATGATTATCATTGTGATTTTTAAAATTTTATAATTATTTTATATATTTGTTAATATTCATTTTCACTATAGTTTCACAGATTTAATACTTATAATTTTGAAAGTAAAACAATTAAGTAAATTCCAGAACCTTATTTCTCTTTCCATTATTACAAGTTTATTTTAATAACCTATTGATATCCAAATAGTTAGAATGAGACCTGACCCTCATGTTTCAAATACCTCTTAAATCTTCACCATGTGTAAATGATGGAGAATCAACAATTTTCCTTCTGTGTTTAGAGTTCCGGTCAGCGTCTTCATCATTACTTTGCTCCTGTTCATCATGTTCAGAAAAAAGCATCAACAATAGCACTAGGAAGTCTCTAATTCTGAAGAGACGAACTCATACCTGCAGAATCAGCAAGGACAATAGTAGTAGTGGAATATACAAGATTCCTAAATTCTATTTTTTTCCTCAGAAAGAAAAAGCATAATACAAGATTCCTAAATTGTATATCATCCACAAAAGCCAGATTCGTGTTATCTTTCATTTGAGTAAAAATAAAATAAAAATCATGAACTGCACATATATAGGCATTGGAAATATTTCTAGTCTATAAGTTCAGATATAACATCAGAAATTCTAATTAAATAATAAGCACAAAAATGTTAAAATCTCCTTAAGTTGAGTAACGCGGATCTTTTGCAACTCCTTCTCGGGCTTATTATTTTTCAGTAATGCCACCACATAATTTGCCACCAATGCAAGATCTGCTTTCGTCCTAGCATTCCACAAAGAGATAAATTTGAAGAACACTTCTGACATTGATTCCTAACATGACATATGTAAAATATGGAAATATAAGAAAAATGTAATACACCCCTCCATAAGAAAAATGTAATAAATCCCTTTACAAACAAACAGGGAAATGGGCAATAAAATAAAGAGAATAAAATACTGTAGTATAAGAAAATATTTAAAAATTTGATATCAATGTAATACTATGGGTTTTGATCCCTCAGTGTAATAATGTATATTTCCAATTTTAAAAATTTGGTAGAGCTATATAAAGTTAAGATGCATATAATGTATAATTAATTTTGATTTTACTAATTAATATTGTGGAATGAATTTAAACTATAAATAGACATAGTCATATGAAATTGTAATTACACTAATTACACATTGATTGATGATCTAAGCACTTAGAGTTGAGTGGTCAATATTATACATCTAGATCTTCTAGCTTGATTTAAAGATTAGTATTGTGCCATTTTAATAATGGGTTTCTCTCCTAATGTTGTACTTCCTTCTCATTATAAATATTGTGTTTGAATGGTACATTGATATTGTTAATTTACCACCGATATATGTTGTTACAATCACTTCTACCCTAATTCTTATGTTTTATTAGCAATCTTTTAAAACAATTTAATCTCCTAATGATAAATAACAATTGTAGATAGAATAATAAATTCAAATAATAAGAGACATGAATTCACACCACACAAGAGGCCATGGAAATATTGAATCCCAAATAAAGTTGACATATACAAATAGGGTGTGGATAAATTCCAACCATTTAAGTAGTAAAATTCTTCAAACACAAGCATTGCCAATGCAAATATATATGGATGTTTCAACAAAAGGCCAAATCAGGGTTTTTTGGTCAATAAAGGTGCCGTTTGTATATGGGAAATTTCTTGATCATTGTGTGTAATCTTAATGTTGATAGATATGTCTACTAAGTGGTTCCAGTTAATGGGGCATTGATTTGAGCATTCAATATATTTTTATTCTTTATCAAAGTATTCTTTTGTTGTATTTGTGTTCTTCAATTTATGCCTTACGGTGTTTCCTTTGCAACATCTGGTGCAAATGCTAGTTATTATCTTATT
>APFE030885671.1:0-10937 GCA_000404065.3 Pinus taeda
TTTTTGGTAATGTGAAACATATTATAAGTTAAGTGTTTTGATGTGGTTTGATGCCAATCTATTTTTACCAGCTATTTGATTTATATAACTGCACTTGTATTATAGAAAATAACACTAACAACATTAAGAATAACAGAAGAATTATATCCAAATAAATGAATATTCATATATTTATGATCCATGGTATTGACACATGATATGCATCTATTGAAATCTTTAAATAGGTTCAATATACTTTGTTGAAATATGTCTTTTGGCTATATAATAGCTTTATTAGATCCAATTTTATGTATTTATGCTATATATTTTATTATTGTTAATTTATTATTTTTTTTAGCATTTTTAATCTAAACAATTGGTATAAGAGCATGTGGATCCTCTATTGTTAAAGACTCAGGGTTTTGTAACTAAAAGTAAAGATCTCATTTTGATATAAGTTGATGGTTAAATTTCCTAGGATTATTATAAGTCCTTTTATTTAGGCACCATTATAGTAGCTCATGAGCTCAATGCTTTCATGCATAGACAAGATGTAAGATAAAGTTGTGGAATGAACCACTTGGAGAATTATGAGTGTACTCATATGCTAACTTGATATTGATCTAGATATTAATTCTTTGATTAACTTGGAGGAATGTGTGAAGTAATCTCAAAATGTGAAATGGTTGGCATCAATTTATGATTAAGGGGGCCGCTTAGTAAGATGGATTTGAGAATGTGGATGAGTCAAACTCAGGTAGCTTAGCCTTTCAAGGATTTGGATGGACATGAAAACATGGATGAGTAAAAAACAAGTACCTTAGCCTTTCAAGAATTTGGATGGACGTGAAAACATGGATGGGTCAAAAGGAGCTAGCTACCTCATCCTTTCAAGGATTTGCAAATGAAATATGCTACATGACAAGGCTAGAGGTATTTGAAGCTGTCACTCAAAAATGCCATGATCATTCCCAAAGCTCTTGAGATGACGACAACAACAACAATAATTTTAAGATAAAAAAATTAGTTTGGAAATGAAATTTCTTAGATTACATATATATGGCTATAAAACTATAAGACCTAGATGTTATTCCTAATAAAAGAAATAATTATTAAATAAGATAATACGATCAAAATTGTTTATTTTATAACATAGGACTTTTCAACCCATAGTATTCGTACCCCATGATATTCACTCATAATATAATATGTATTGAAAATTATAAATAAATATAATATACTTAATTATTAAACAAATAGCTTTTAACCACTTAATAAAACTATTACAATCTCCCTTCAAAAAGGAAAAAACCTTTGGAATTTAAATAATTACCTTATTAGTCCCTGCCCCTCCGGGCTAGCAGGGACTGTAGTAATCGATTTGGGTCGATAGCATTAGTTTGACACGATAATCAATAAACCTATTTTAACTTAAAACAAGGTTTCTTGACATGTCACATGAACCAATACAATATTTTATATTTTCCTATGCTTTTAACCAATAAAAAAAATCTTCATCTTATTTGGCCTCAAAATGAGGTATACAGGCTCAAAAGTTAGGAAACAATGCGGAAAAGTACAAGTAATTAGAACAATTTGAAAGCTTGATGAAGTAATGCTATCTTCACCTTAGCATTAATCTCCAACATTTAATGTTAAGAAAATGTATGGCGAACTTATGGCGTATTTTGTTTGCAGGTTGGTTGGCAGCTGTTGTGCATGAAGTGGTGTACGTGTCTATGCAAAGTGGTGCAGGTGTTCTGCCAGGAGTTATTTTAGGCACCGCCTTGTTCAGACTCCACTGCCATATATTTGAAGCACCATTACCGGACTTTGAAGCCAGAAAACGAGTGCGGTAAGACTTCTTCAATTTTTGATAGCAGGTAACTTAGGGGCTTTTACGCCATTCATGTTGCATCATTGCATCAAAGAAAGAATTACTTGGAAACAGATCCAAAATGATTCTTCCAGAGATTCAGCATCGTCATCGGCCTCTTCAACAGTTAGCGAAAGGACAGCGAATTCATATGCTGGCAACGAAGTAGCAAAGATGTTTTCCAGCATGCGTGAATTCCAGTCCTTTTACATGTGTTATTACTGTTAGTATATACGTTGAATAAATCGCTACTAGCAATATTTGGCACTGAAGAAAATTGATGTATTTTTCATATCTGAAATTTATGCAGCACCTGAAAAGAGACAACGAGTACCATCAGTGTACAATCGTTTCATAAAGTAAGAACAATATTGTTTACATTAGGATACAGTAGAAATCATTTTCTAATCACTACCTCTTTCCAAATAGTGAATTCAGCCCTAATGCATGGTGCTCATGTGCAGAGAGGAAATTCAAAGAATCAAAGCCAAGAATCCTGACATAAGGCACAAGGAGGCCTTCAGTGCCGCTGCAAAAAATGTGAGATCACATATATACTGTTGTTTGGCTACTATTTACCTGCAAATTTTCTAATGAGAGACTTACACATATCTGCATTTACACCAGTGGGCTCATTTTCCTCATATACATTTCGGATTGATGCTAGAGAACAACAAACAAGCAACAATGGAGAAAGGAAACCTTAGGGTAACTCTCTCACTCTCCACATTTGTATTTTTCTTATAATTTAATTATGGCAATAAAGCACAGGTTTTCTTGAAAGGTTTGAATCCCAACTGTAGGAAGAAGTGCAGATAAGCACATAATTTTGTTCAAATAGCATTGAAAATTTACTTGCAAGGTCATTCAAAAGTAAAAAAATCTTACCAAACAATTGTGGTTCTCCATATAAAATTCGAAGCAAAATAAATAATATTACGTCTACAATGCTGTGAAATCTTCCATAATATATTCCTCAGGTCAAAATGCTATATAAATTTAAGAGATAAATTTGTGTTTTTGTTAGTAACATTATCGTGTGACAGAGAAACATATCATAACATAAATAATACGAACATATTACAACATAAATAATCGTATTACAGACCAACATATCATAACATGAGAATTTAACCTAAATGAAAAAGAAAACTAGAAATAAACTTGTATTATACACACCTGAATTAAACCTTTGACACGCCAATGGCCGTGCTTCCGCACAACAATATCTGGATCTTTCGGATGTAGCATTCTCAGCTTCTTCCGGACATCCTTGTACACTGCATTATGATCTCTAGTGAGTCGCTCTGCAGAAACAATGGTTTCCTGTGTTTGGCTGCAGAAGGTCGAGACGCCCATAACGGCTCTGAAATCGCCTACATTTGCCGTGTAAAGCACACGGTCGGTGGCTATAAATCCCATTGCAGATTCTAAAATATTTTCCAAATTTATAATAGAAAAATGTCTATTAATTTTTTTTTAAACAAAAACAGATTCTTATTTTTAAATCTCATTCCAACACCAAAATTCATATCTACTGTACCTGATAAAAACCCCAGGTCTCACAAGCATCTACGATCTGTTGCAGAACCTACCTGAAAAATACCCCAGGCCTCACAAGCATCTATAATCTTTTGCAGAACCTCTGTTCGCCCATCGCCTTCCAATTTCTTCAAGTCTAGAACAGGGATTTGTTCAGCTATCACACCATAATGAACTCGTGTTGTTTGAGGTTGCAGGAATATGGGAGGAACCTGAGTGATGCCTGAATCCGCAAGCTCTTTGACTATTGTGATTGAGAAATCAGTGCATTCATCTACTTCTCCCGTCTTGATGCTTACTACTGCTTTCTCCATTAATACCGTTTTATTGATCCCGCTTGTCTTCACCACTGACTTCGTAATTCCTAGATTTCTCTGAGATTTTTAATTTTTAAGATCCATAACCACGAGGCTCTATGCAAAAGCCGAAGTCTGTTCAAATACAAATGCGGATTGATAGACGTAGTTATGAATTCAAATCCGTACTTTCTACAGAAAGGAGAAAATTCAAATCAACCGCTGACAGCCTCCGCAAAGGTTATGGTAGAGGAATCTGCTGCTACTGGAGTTGCACCTGCCATCCATGCACTTCGAGATCAAATTTGAGGCGCCTGAGAGCGCTGACAATCTTGGTTTTTTGCATATCTGTTTTACTTGGATTTCTCAACAACCGAGTTGAATTTTCTGCTTGATCTCCTGTTCGTTTACCACGTAGAAGCCTTCAAAGCCGATTAGCAGGTCTGCACACAACCGGTAACTAAACAGAAATATATGAAAAAATACTTTGACAGCAACTGAGTGTCTGTCGCACAAAATTGAGCGAGGTCGAATTCCATTGATTCTTCTTTATTTTCGGCTGTATCGTCGAGAACGTCGGAGCAGAGAGCAATGGCAGTAGTTTTTGAAACGTTTGATTCTTGAGCAGGTCCCGCAGATTGAAGCCATGACGTGGGAGCTTAGACAAGAGGGTGGCTTCGTCGTCCCGATGCTGCAAGGACACGTGAAGTGCATGCAATCTGCACGTTAGAACACTCGTTGCTCCCAGACGCTCCGCTGAACTAGAACCTCGTCTGGATAATAGTGGGCTGACGTGGAACCTTCAAATTAAAAAAATATATTTTAGATGGCCAGATATGAAAAAGATTTTCAGGTATATATTTAATTTTTATATTATAATTCCAACCATAAATATAAATCTATATAATTTATGTATATGACAAAAAAATGAAATAGTAAGTTTACGAGCATCCATTTGCTTGGTAAATATACTATCTTTTCTTCCATTTAAACCGTTGAATTTACTTCTCCAACAACCTCCGAGTTGCATGCTCTTCTGCTTCTGCGGCTTAAAAATATGGCCTTATTACGCATCTTTCATGGTAAGCCACGGCTGCAATCAACAACCCCAATTATGATTAGACCCTTCAATTTACAATGCAAACTGTTACTGCTTATGGGACTGATGACACTAAACCTGAGAGGTATGATGGCTTCAGGATAACATGCACATGCTACGAGCCACGATGCACATGATCTCCTATGCCTTCCAAGATTTGTGTGTAGCATTTGATTGCTGGGAGTATCGACAGTCTCGACTCTGCTTTTATTGACTATAGTTGCGCTACGGGATTCCACCAATGCCCATATTTTCACAGAAACAGAAGAAAAATTATAAGGCCACTCCACCAAAATTTCATATGGTAACAACCGGGAATGTGGAGCAAGATACTCGATCTGAGGATTGTTAATTTTCCCCATGAATCCCTCATACGCCACTGGTCATTCCAAACATTAAATAGGCTACCAACACACATAACATTACTCTGCTGCTTCGTATCATAATAATGATATTCACAGCAGTAAGGACCTCCCAGATCCTATACTTTGGATTGGAAAAGTTGTCATCAATTACTTCAGTTTGGCCGCTAATGAAGTCCGTAGCCTCTATGGTGAGAGAACTGAGTATGTGAACATCTCCAGGAATCCAATGCACCTCCTTCTTTAATGCTTTCTATAATCCACTGCGAAGGGAGTATTGAAGACAATCACTATCGCTGAGGGACGCAGGGGGGCTCCTTAACACTTAGCCCCATCTAGATCTTTTTTTAGATTACTATTTATAACTGGAACTGCTACTAGTAATGCACATGCCTTTATTACTATGGGTGCTACCAAAACTACTTCTTTATGCTTTGTTACTAGGGACATAGCTATAAGATCTACTACTGGTGCTTTATCCATAGCATAAAATTTGTAGGAGCAAGTAAGAGCACGCCTCATATAGCCCATGCAGCTAGCCGGCTTAGGGCAGGGACTAGCTGCCCCGCAGCACATCTTGTTAAAACTAAAGTTAAGGTTGTGAGGTGGAATTGAATGATAAAGCCCCAAACCCCGGAGTAATCATAAACGTTATTGAGGGTGCAACATTTTCCTTTGAAGTTTGTGAACTTCGAAATGCAGGGATAGTTTCATGAAGGGGCATCTAGAAATTCCAAAATGCAAAGTCGCCGTGGATTTCACTATATCTATGGATTTGGATTGGATTTATAGAGGTGGCTGGCCATTGCAGAAATAATGCACTCCAAGATGCCATTGGTTGCCATCGAAGTAGATCTAATAGAGAGAAACATTACACCTTTGAATATCATATTTTTCTATATATATATTTAATTAATTTGGAAAAAAAAAAAAAATTTCCTTATATATTAAAATTGCATGTCTAATTTTATAAATATTTATCTAAACCTTAAAATCCTTATATTTTGAGTTGATTCAGTCATTTCAATGTATTAATAAAGAAATAGATTTTGAAGTTACATAGGATGTTTTGTTTAGAATTTTTTTCTTAAAAATTCATATGTTTAAGCTTGGATTTAATCATATTCATGGAAGGAGTATATATGGACACCTAGAAGTTATAGTGGTAACGAAAAAGATTCAATGAAAATCATTTTAAATATTTCTATGTAATCACACAATTTATCATCTCATTATTTAATATAAACTACTAAATTTAATATTAAATTATATAAGTGTAAAAAATTAAATTTGAAAGTATGTGTTGCTCTATCTAGCATCCCATTATAGTTTTTTGAGACACCCAACTTGACTTGGAACACCCAAGTCACCTGGATTTATAGCATGCACAACACCATAACTCTTCATCTATTCAATTTGCCCAATTCAACAAGTCTAGACTATGTCTCACTCATTCTAATTCATCTAAGACTTGCTTCTATCAAGTACTTAAAGAAATATGTGCAACCACTACAACATAGAGGGGGTTTTAAGACAATATTTGAGACAATTTTGTATAAATTTTCCTAACTTGAGACAAAAAACTTGTCTTAAGTATTGTCTTTAAGTGAATGTCTCAAATTATTGTTTTAAAAAATTGTCTCTATAAAGATAATATATAACACACACATTATTGTCTCTTAGGATACAATTTCATTTTTCGCTCTCTAGAGACAATAGTTGGGATTAAAGACATATTATATTTATAGAGGCAATATGTCTTTAATCCGAGTTATTGTCTCTCTAGAGACAATAAAAGTATATATATTTAAAGATAATACAATATCACTTCTGTCTCTTTAGAGAAAATAAAATATTGAATCCAAAAAAAAATCTCACGGTTGAAATAAATTAATATAAAAAGCATTTACTTATAAATAACTATAATATCATTGATTAATTCATGTTAGGGCACAATGAAATTCAACCTTTTACCTTTTTCTTATAAGGAAAGTGCTCTTCCACTGTGCTACACCCTTTTAAGAATTATGTGAGGAGTTATGGCAATCCTTAAATTGTGTGTGTGTGTGTATATATATATATATATTGATATATAATATATATATATATATATATAGACAAATATACACACACACACACAAATGCTTTGATTTAAAAAAAAATGCTCAACACATAATGGCATAATCTTTGTAAAATATATAATCATACAACCCCTAATTTTAATTTAATGGGATATGATAGGTAAGATTATTCTATTGAAGATGGGTGATTTTTGGTTGGAGGTTTATTCATTTCATCAGTAGAAAATTTTAAAACAAAATTTGTACTTTTAGTCTATGTTTCTTTGCAATACAAAATATATAGAATATAGAGTTTCCTTCTTGTGAATGTGTGCTCTTTAAAACCAAAAAATTAGCCTATATCTAAATTGATAGTGCTTTTCAAAAGGGTTCTATTTATAGGATCAAGGAAAGTGATCCAACCATACTTAACATGGATACATTATTCTACTACATCTAAGACAAATAGTGGAAAAGTTGTCATTGTTAAACTATTGTTAGGTTCAAAAATCCCCTACCTTTTTTGTAAATAAATTTCTTCGTTTTTCTATTAATATAATACAACACCAAACATGCATTTTACTCAATAAAACCTAGACATTTGTATTTGACTTTTACATCTTCCAAAATAAAGAGTATGTAGTCCCACAACTCCCAATATTGATAGATATAAATTAACAAAGGAGGCCAGCTAAAATGTCAAATCGAACAACTGTTCGAATAAATCCCCTACCTTTTTTAAATTCTTAAACTTCTAATGAGGTCAATAATTGGAGACAAGCTAAATAAGACATTTTCCTTTTATAAAAATATAAAAATAATAAATTCAAATAAGATTCATCGTCCACATAGATCATTCCTAATCAAACTATGTTTTTTTCTACGTAAAAATAACATTTGTATCAAATAAGAACCAAATTTGCTTCCCCATAAAAGTCATATATTATGCTCAATAGTAAATCACCTGATAAAGGTCTACATAAGTAATATTTGGGTACTTCACCTTGATTGGTTATGAAAGGACCACATAATGTTAAAAGAAAAAGTAAATATGATACAATAATAATCATATAGAACAACATTTGAAAACTTCAAATTATCTTTATTGGTGGCATATATATCCAAGATAAATTAGTGAGAGATTCAAATTCCTCTTCCACAATAAGCAACATAACATGGTAACATTCAAGTTAGAGATCAAACAAACACACCATACAATATACCATCACATTAAGCACAAAACAAAATGGAAAGAAACATTGGATAATGAGTTTTTCACTTTTATTGTCCAAAAAATCGCATAATTTGTTAAATATGATAATGAAATCTAAACAAAAAAGAGCATGAACAAGGACAAGCACTTTGGTTACTTCTAGATCCAAGCCAAAGTAGAATATATATTAATAAGTGATGTTGGCCATCTTCCAAGCCAATTAGTATAGTTTCATGTGCATCATGGAGGATATATTTTCTAACCTTTTCGATGCAGATGGTCCAAAATGTAGAATTATATTAAATAAGATGAAGGGCCATACAAAAAAAAATGAACAATGACAATGCATTCAAGTTACTTTTAGATTCAACCAAGACAAATAGGTACATAAACAAGTAATTGTGGGCATATTCCAAGCCAATTAACATGGTTTCATTTGCATAACAAAGATATCTTCAATGAGAGTACCACATAATGTAAAATCTACTTTTTTGGTCAAAAAGTATAGGGGTATGTTGACATGCATACTAGTTCATAAAATCGTTTACAAATAAGGAACAATATATGCATAAAGTTGGAATGAAAATACTTTCAAAGACTCCCATCATGCATATGGGAAATAACCAAGATTATGAATCGACAAAAATAACTTGAAAAAAATGATACGACACGAGCAAGATTCTTGACAAACTCTATAAAACTAAAAACAAGAAAAATGATTTCATTGATAGAGGAAATTCTGAAAGGTTTTAGGTTCAATAAATAGAAACGATGTTGTTTGTTGTTCACCATATTTGGATAATGACGATTCTAGAGAAATGCAAGTGATGGGAATTCAACTAATCATGTACCAACATGCAGATTTCAATCAGATGGTCGATGCTCATGCATATTTTAGTCAGTATTGTGTACTCCAAAAGTGGTCCATCCTTTTTTTTGGAAGAATGGAAGAATGAAAAAAAAAGAGACTCACCAATAATTTATGCTATGCACACTAGTATGTGCTATGTAGAATTAAAAAAATTGCTAATAGTTTATGCCAAGAATACCTGTATGTTAGGGTCTATGAACGACCATTTGATCTAAAAGAAATGCAGGAAGTGTGCTAGGTGACATTGCATCTAGAAATGGTTCCAAACCTCTCCTACTACCACTAGCTCCTATTTGTTTTGACAAAGCGTGCACACTTGATCCAGATTAAGATTTAGTGCTTCCATTATCCTTTCTACAATAAGTTGAATAAAATATAAAACAAAAAGAGAATACCAAAAATCCTTATCACTTAAAAAAAGAAATTGGGGGCTCATCACCATCATCCCAACTAGTATATAAAAAAGAAGAGAATAATGAAAGGTGATTTGATCTATATGACACCGCTACACCCATCCCATTTATAAGTATTAATTTAGATGGACCTCCAAAGAGATCCTTATCACGATCATACTTCATACATCAATGGATGGGATTAAATGATGTACAATCATAATCAATTCTTTCTCCAATAAGAATACATAATGAAGCTTCAGTGAATTTTATCCAAAAAATGTATCTCACTCCTTCCTATTGGATACCAAAATTTAGTTAGTGCATTTATTATCCCTAAATGGAGAGATATGTGATGGAAAATTGCATCTAGAATTTGCAAATGTTCATTTCATCCCATTCTGATATGAACATAACAGGCCACATGAGTTACATCTGGATAGAATGAAAATGATAGGTTTATAGATGGCTAAAATTGTTATACAGAATCTATGACTACAAACATAAGTATCTTTCCTAGGCTTGGTGGACTAACCTAGAACAATAGAAAGACAAAGAAGTTGATGTTTTCCTTAAGGTAAATAGATAATAGGATGAAGACTACCTGGAATCTATCGTATCTTTCACTCCTTCCTTGGCTTGTATGCTCTAATCTTAGCTGCGATCACTATAATTAGAACCCGCACAATCAGAAAACATGGGCCAACAATCTACGAGATCTATGTAGCATCATCTAATCACTTTATTCAATAGATCAACATGGTATTAAAATACATGAAATCATAACATCATATATAGGGAAACAAAGAAATATTTGCATTAATAGAAGTGGAGTGAGTTACAACTAAAAATAGGTGTTGATCTTGTAGAAGAGCTCCTTCAAGTTGACTTATCATTTCCTTGCCACAAAGTTCACCTCTAATCACCCTAATGCATGGAATGATATATCTCACATTAGCAGCATAAGGGTAGAATAAATCTCCAAAAGCCAACCCCTTGCCTATGGATGACATTAAATATATAGATGATGGAGTTAGTTCATGAATTATTATTCTTTTACCAATCTGGGCTTAATATCCACTCTTGATGGGAGGATGAGCTCAAGGGATAAGGGATGAAAAATACAAGGTAGGATAGGATAGGATTAAAGATTTTTACCCAAAATAAATAGTTACAACAGATCCTGGATGATTCTAGAAGAGGAAGGTTTAGGATTATTTTTGGTTTTCATGAATTTCTAGAATTAG
>APFE030885674.1:25191-95993 GCA_000404065.3 Pinus taeda
AATGTAAAATAATGAATATTTTAAATGTTTTAAATTTTTTTATCACAACATTTTCTTTATATATAAAATTAATATTGCAATATTTTACTTATTATGAGCATTGGAATATGTTATTTATCACCCACATTGAGTATTATTATATTAATAATATTTTTAAACGTGTCATCTCATTTTTGTATTAAAATTTAAGAGTTATACATCTCCCTTTTATTATTAAGTAATTGAATATATATAACCTAGTGTAACTAATACATGAAATGACCCTTTTTAGATAATTATTTTTGGTATTTTTTTCAAAATCCAATACACCTACAAAAATCATATGTTTAAGTTGGACTATTTATGAATTGAGAACTGTACTTTGAACAACAAGAGATCACAATCTTGATAGAAATTGTATTATCATCCCAAAAAACTATTTGGTCTATTAATTAGACTACAACTATATATATTATATATTTTAAAGGAACAATTGTCACCTCAAAATTGAACATCATATATTTCAAAAAGACACTTCTCAACTTACTTAAAATTGAAAAATACACTAAAAATTGTATTCACATGAAAATAATAATACAATATAAATACATCAGGTTGTCTCTCTAGATAGCTAATCTATCTTGGACATAAGATCTTTTGGTTGAGTGAATATCTCAACTACACACCTATATAGGAAAATAAATAGTTGGAGAGGATCTCTCAACCAACTAGGCCAAAAAGACTCCTCACTAATAGGAACATACTAATTTTAGAATTGATGAACACACTAAAGACAAGTAGGAATTATATTTTCCAAGTCCCTCATTTAATGACTACTTGTCTTGATCTCAATCAACAAAGTCTAGTTGTGGTCCTCATGTTTACAAACATAATAAAAAAGAATATGTTGACGCCCATACAAAGGAACAACCATTTACCAGAATGCAAGGCTACCAATCGCTGCAACTTCAAGTCAACGATGATGTCCTTCGTGTACATGTTTGAGTCAACCAATATATATGCCTAATTGTACTTATAACTGCAAATCTAGTATCCATCATTGTCACTGTGGGTTTTCTCGGACTACCCATAACCATGCCCATAATTTTGCCAGCTAACCTTAAACCATGCCTAAAGGAATGGCTATCCACTTTGCTCTCACACATGGTTTTTGGCTTATGACAAACCTACACTACGAAGTGGTTTCTATCTTACCACAACCCTGCACTTTCAAAATGGCTTTGGCTTATCACAAATCTGCAATTACAAAGTGGTTTTAAGATTACAATGAAATTCATGGCAGTACACATGACTCATAAGGATAAATCAAAAGTCACTCAGACATAATACACACTCCAACTTTTAGAGTTACTAGGTACATACTTTCCAAAGACCACTACAAAACATTACATTTTCTTTGCTTATTATTACATGCATGTGACACAAAATAGACTTTAATTGTGACTCTATACCATAAAATCACAGAGACTTTCAGTTGGTTGTCCATCATCCTTCAATCAGTGTTGCGCCTCCTTTATCTCATCTTTTGAAACAGTTCACATCTTCAGCATCTTTGTCTTTGTCAATTATGTCTTGGAACTCAATGGTTAACCCATTATTTGTTAGAGTAGCCAATTTTAACATAATAACTTGATATTGAGGTGCCTAATCTCAATATGTATATTGATTTTAATTCCAAAAATACAAAACAATTCATTTACCCAAACATGCAAAAAAAACATGTTTTTAACCAAACAACCGAGTTTCTATTTGGTCTCTATAACACAAATATGAGATAGAACATATTATAATCCAAGCGGCCCAATGTTCATATTTCCATAGGAAACATCAGGACCCCTAAAAAAATCAAACGTGTTCATTATCTTCAGATCTTTGCACAAAAATTCCATTCACGGCCAAAACTACCTCCAGAGGCACGATCAACCACACAGAGGTCTTGTATAAGATCTCTACCAATGCCTTCAAAACTATACTATGGCATCATACACAACAATCAACTAGAGTTTTGGAAGAATCTATTATCGTGTAGGGTTTCCAGATCCAATGCACCTTTGTTGATGCTTTGTTATTTCAATTGGGAAATTCAATCTTCGCTATCACCACAGATCTTCATAATTGTGGTTTATCCAGCATTTAATAATACAAAAGACTCAACGATTTGTTGGTCTTATAAATTATTTATTACAATCCAAAAAGTCCACTAATTTTCATATCTCCAATAGCAATCCCGTTGAAGCACAAAAGAAACTAGGAGACAACTCCTCAGTATGTAGCAGATGAATAATGTGGTGGAACTAGCCCAGAAGATCACCTACCAGCACATGTTGTAATTTCTATGAATGTTGATTTTCAGGTAGTTTGGTTTTAATTTCCACACCAAAAACATTGACAATCCCTAACCACTCCTCTATCACAATCCCAACACATGCCTTCTTGTAGTGCCCTCAGATGAGTGGCTTCCACAGGAAGGCAAGTTCAAATTCGACACAGTCTTCTCTAAACTAAGATTGCAAAAGATGACCCTTAATAAATGCAGAACTCATGAATAATGACTCAACAATTTCAGATGTGGAGAAGTACTTTTAGATAACAAAGGTGAAAACAATGAAGTAAGAAGGAGATATAGTCAGTAGATTCGACTACCTAAAAGATATAAGGACTATGCCCTCATGATTAGTGTTTTAAATATCATAGAACCTATGAGTTTTAATGAAGCTTTCATATCAACTTAAAATTAAACAGTTCACTCAAAAATTGTATTCACATGAAAATAATAATACAATACAAATGCATCAAGTTATATCTCGAGATAGCTAATCTATCATGGAAATAAAATCTTTTGGTTGAGTGAATATCTCAACCACACACCAATGTAGGAAGCTAACTAATTAATGAAAATCTTTCAGCAAACTCCTAACTAATATTAACAAACTCATTCTAGAATTGATGAGCACACAAAAAACATGAAGAAATTATATTTTCCAAATGACTTAAAGTTGAACATAAAAATAATTATACATTCGTTGTAAAATAAACCTCTAAGCTCAATAAGTGTATTTTACTAAACTGGAAAAAATAGAATAAATAGGGTAAATAAATGTGATGGTGTTGTATATTGATCAATGAAACACTTCATTCCCTGTTGCATCAGTGGGAATTTGTCAATTTTTTTTCTTCCAAATTGATTAATTTGTTTAGGTCGCTTTGAAAACCAGGAAACCGTTTACATGATATTCCTTATTTTGTAAGATGAAATTTCAAGACTCCTACCATTCCAACTGTTCGAACTGAACTAATTTATACCTCTGAAAAATTGATACTTTCAAAATTGAAAAGACAGTGAAATTTTATTGTCTACCCTAACCCAATGCATAGTTGATTGGAATAGTAGAATGCATCATGCTTCCTAAAACCATCACTTAACATTGTAACTGTGACCGACTGAGAAAGCTGATAATACAAGTAATGCAACCATACATTTTCATGTACATATGGAAGGTTTTCATATACATATGGAACGGAAGAAGTTTCTATTTCATAGACAATTTCAAAGTTTATATCAATCATTTTATAAATTTAATTTATGCTAATTATAATATGAAATTATAATAATCGAAAACTAAATTTCATCTAAAAATATTATCAACCAAATTATTTAAATTTTAAATACACCAACTTTATAAAATCCAATTCTAATATTTTCTACGTATCAAAATCTAACACCAAACTTTATTAAAAAGTGATTCCAATATTGTCTCCATATAAAAAATCTAATGACATGGTCCGTAATTGGGTATACTCCTTAGCGAGGATACAATTAAACTAGAGAGTATGCAACTAAGGACAAGGACAATGACGTAAAAAGCAATAGTAGAGATGTGAAAATTGCGGTCTTATTAACGATGGGTGAGAAAAATATCAAAAACTCCTCTATAGGGAAAGAAACTATGACAAAATTTTACATTTAAGAAAAAAATAGTTTAGGACAAAAACATTTTAATATAAAACTTTAAATTTAAGAAAAAAACAAATTGAGACAAAAATAGTTTAAGACAAAACTTTATATTTAAGACAAAAAAAAATTGAGATAAAAATATTTTAAGACAAGAATTGATATTTAAGACAAAAACGGTTTGAGACAAAACTTTTGTAAGGAAAAACTTTATATTTAAGACAAAAATATATTGAGACAAAAATATTTTAAGACAGTTAACAATTAAGACAAAAACATATCAATTTAAGACAATATTATCTAACAAGTGCAAAATTAACTCTGAAAGTGGATCCTAAGCCCGCCAGCTTGCAGGCTACTACTGTCCCTTGCCTATACCGAGTCTTCTATTTCATTTACCAGTCACATTATCTTATATAAAGACAATAATTTGTTGGGCTCTTCATTTTGTGGAGATAGCCGACTCTGAAGAATGCGACAACTTTTCTTCGAAGTATTTTTTGGACATTAATTCCTCTTCTGTCCCTTTGATCTCTATTGATATGATTAAATAGAACTTGTCTGTAGTTTCATTTGGCATTACTACATGGAGGGGGATTTTAAGACTTTTTTTTAAGACAAAAGGAATCTTTCTTCTTGAAATTTTCAATATGAGGTGCTAGTAAAAGAGGTAAACATAAAGGATTAGGAGTTTGCCTTTAAGTTTTTGATGGGTTGTTCAGGAAGTAGAGGGATGGAGGCTGACAACAAATGATGGGATTTAGGATAATGGAGGTTGACAACAGAGGTTTCCTTCGTGAGAGGAGTGATGGAGGCACTTTCGCTAAACATGGATATGTAGTAACATGGTTGGAGTACCTTTCAATGTCTCCATAGATTGTGTTTTAATATGTGTTTCTTTACTATTTCATTTATTTTGAATGCTACTTCCATCCACTAGTTTTTAATGTCAACACATTATTGTCTTAGAACTCATTATTGTCATCGAAAACATGGATTAGATTCACTTAAAGGATTTTTGAAAAATACAACAAGAAATTCTCAATTTGATTTTGCCTTGACGAAATTGAGAAAATTTCAATTTCCACGTGAGCAAACAACTTGGATGCAATTAACCTGTATGAAATTGCTTGTGTCACCCATTTTACTCAATAAATTCTAGTTGGACAAGTTAGAGTTTAGTTAAGCACGTGTGATAGCTAATTTGCAGCAATCAAAGCTAGTTATCTCAATCTGTTTCCATTTAAATGAGTTCTAACTATTGGAGAAAATAATGGAAGGTTAGTTGTGCAGTGGGACTTCAATAAAACATAGTTATAATTTGGTTAACTGATGAAACAACCCAAAATATCTAGTGCATGCAAATAATCTGAGTTTCCCAACTGTGGTGGAGATTCGAAGGGAGTGTATAGGACCTTGCACTGAGTCAGGTGATAAACCTTAGGAATTGCGAAATCCATTTCAGAAAAAATCTTAAATAATACAGGCATAATTTCTCAAGGAATCGTGCAAGGAAATAGGGGCTCAAGCAGAGGAAAAAATTGACTAAGTCTAGGTCAAATCTTTTTCATTAGTAGAGAGATACGATATTCATTTGCAGGTTTCGCTCAATTGAACAAAGCAATTGTAATACATCTTTGTTCATCAGATTAATGTAAGTAGGCATTGGGGCTTTAGGAGATTTCTTTCCCCATTAAAAATATTGTGTGCACGTGTGCTATTTCCTATTTCATGTTGAATTTTTTGTTATAAATTGTGAATTAAATTTTGTAGAGTAGTAGAGTATGTTTGTGTGTTGTGATTTTTGAAAAAAATCATGAGAAGTTGCAAATATACACCATAATTTCTTCTTGGTATCAGAGAAGGATTCCGAATAGAGAAGGAATTTCAAAGTTGTTTTGAGGAGGTTCAAATTTATAGTTCAGTGTAGCAGGATATCTTTAGAATTGAGAAGATGACCTTCAATGGGCTAACGCTAAAGTATGCCTTGGAAGAAATCTCCAATTTCATGTCATGGAAGGATTGTATGCAGGAGGTATTCAATGACAATGGGTTACTAGAATACATCAGGAGAGATGTTGAAAAATTAATAGAATCTGATGCCCATAATCTTTCTTAGTGGAAGAAAGATGTAGCCAAGGAGAGGAAAATAATATTGGAGGGAGTATAGGACCACATTGTAACCAATCTTTGTGGGAAAGAAAATCCTTATCCAATGTGGTAGTCATTGAAAAATGTGTTCTAGAATAGTAGTGACCACATCAAGGTGATGCTCAAGGATAAAATTTGGAATGACATTATCCCGCAGTATTTGAGTAGGTTTTAACAAATTTGTGATGATCTTGCAAGAGTTGGTGTTATTTTTTCACAAGATGAATCGATAAGCCTAGCCCTTCTGGGCCTTCTTAAGAGTTAGAATATCTATCAAGGTTTAGTGAACAAAATGGAGAAACTACTAGATTTGGAACACTTATGATCTAATTTGGTACATGAGGAAATACCGTGGAATACCAGAGATGGGATCTCATCCAATGGTGAGGATGAAGAAAACTTTGCATTTGTTGGAAAGGGAAAGAATGGAAAAGGGACGAAATTTGAAACCAAAACATAATCCATCGAAGGGGGAATGAAGAAATATTTGTCAAAAATAATTGTTTTCATTGTCATGAATATGAGCACTATGCCACAAAGTGTCCACACAAAAATGCAAGCAAGAATACCTTAAGTGGAGCAGTAGGTGAAGCCTTGGTTTCATAGTTTGAGCTTGAATTCACTCTTATTGCAAGCATGCCCAACACAGTGATGGGGAGTGTGTGGTACTTAGACTCAAGTGAATAATTCCACATGACTGAGTGTAGAGATTGTTTTAGTGACCTGGAGGAGAAATATCTCTAGATGCACATTAAGCTAGGGGATGTCAGAAGGTACAACATGATCGATATGGGTATAGTCACCTCTTAGAGGGAGTCGGGCTCCCCTCTTAGGATCAAAGATGTCAGTTTGTTCTATGCCTAACTGAAAATCATATCTATGTTGTAGTTATGGAAGACCGTGGTTATTATGTGAATCAAAACCATCTAAAGATGGCAGAGAAAGAAACAGAGAAACTAATAGACTTGTGTAGGATGCAAGTGAGAAAGTGGGAACTCCTTCAAATTTTCACAGGAAAACGAGGTCACCTGAGAGGTACACCAGCTACATGGCTCTTATGACTCACATTATAGAGACTGAGCCATCCTCTTTCGAGGAAGCAGTAGAGAAACCTGTATGGTTGATGTAATGGTGCAGGAATATGAATTCATTGTGACGAACAGTGTTTACGAAGTGGTCCCAAGACCAACACATAAGTCAATAGTGGGTTTAAAATTGTTACTCAAGGTGAAGCAGGCAGCAAAATAAAGCATAGAGAAGTATAAGGCTAGATTTGTGGCTAAGGGGTACTCTCAAGTTGAGGGAATTAACTATGAGGATACCTCTTCTCCTGTATATAGACTATAAGATTGTTCATCTTAATCTATTATTTGACATAAACATGAAAAACTGATTGAAGGATATAAAAACATGCTTAACTATGACCCTCCATTTACACTTTCAGGAGTTTTATTCATCCACAACATGTGACTCTTTTCTATTTATTAGAGAGCATATTGGTTCTAGAGGAAGGACCAAATGGTTTTCAATTTGATTCAAACACCTGTCTAAGCTCGCCATATAGAATTTTTGTTCATCTAGCATGAGGAGGATTTCCTCCTTGGCCTGATTATGATTTTGTAACATATTACCTAAAAAAAGTTTCAAATAATTATGTATATCAATTTTATACATCTACTGATATCTAGTGTGCCTAATGTCTAGCACCCAATTTGTTAACTCCCCAACTTCTTCAAAGAATTTTAAACACCCATTCTCACCTAATATATAGAATTTTCCCTCTGTAATTTCATCTTGTATGCCATCTAGCATATGATATAATTTTGTAGAAATTTATACTCATTGTTGGGTTCAAGATTCGACTTTTTCATCATTATATGCTAGTCCTTGTCAACTCTTAGCTCATTATAGGGACATCATAAGAATGAATTGGGGATAAGTCTAATTTTCATAGGGAAGAATATTTGTTTGGGAGCAAGGAATACCATAGCATATATTATGTCCTGAGCTTTGGGGCGCTGGTACACTGATGGAATTTTAACATAGTTGTAAATGTTAGGAAAGATATTGATAGTGCTAATAGTTATCCTAATGTTTTGATGTAACATTCAATTCTTTCTATGATCACATGTATGGTCACATGGGTGGAACTTTTAATAGTTACAACAAAGAGTGTTTCATAAAATATACTATAAAATAAACAAAGAAATTACAAGTTATAGAATTAAAGATATTTTCAACACAAAGTTTCCTAAAGGGGGTAGTATTTAGTTCCACGTAAGGGGTAGTATTTAGTTCCACGTAATATTAAGTAGTAGAATAATAATAAAATAATATATAAAAAATTTCAAAGTGGGATAGAAAGGAAATAATAAATGATAATAATGGTGATGATGACAATGATGATGATGACAACTTATGTAATAAGAGAGAAAACATTAACAATAATATAGGTTTATGTGAAAGGAAAATGTTAATACAAAGGAAGAAATATATAATGATAGGTGGACCATAGGAGTTGGTTTCCTTATCATCGATGTATTCTATATAGGGAAGGAGAATAAGGAGAAGACCTCATCACTTTTTCTTTTGTAATCAAGGACAAGGCTAAGAAGAGACAACATAGTAATGGATTGATGGATCATGGATGATTTGTTATTAAAATATTTGGAGCAACAAGGTCTATGGCTAGGTGAAGAGTAAAATTCCAAAATTGTTTTGTAATAATCAATATTGGGTGAATAGAATGTCATGTCTACATAGATATTTGCGAAAGTACTCTATTCTAGGTGATGATAGAGTAAATCATTTTATTATTGGAAATAATTAAACTTTTATCATGGTATAATTTAATTTTAAATATTTAAAATATTAGATGTTTACAATCAATTTTATAAAGGGCTACGAACTTAATTTTTTTGATGGAATTTCAAATATTGAGATAGAAATTTGTAATGAGAATATAAAAAATTCAATTCCTTGTGAATGCTATAAGTATATGATATTTGTATTTTTTTCATATTGAATAGAAATATGATCAACTTTGTTTTTGCTAAAGAAAAGACACACAAACATGCTACTTCTCCCACCATGAAACTTTTCAGAGAAAAGCCATAGGATCCATCTCGAGGCCTTAAATGACCACATGTTTTGGTCTCAACCTTATTATGGACCTCAATTCCATAATTCACATACTTGTTGCTAGCGAAAAAATTTCAAACAATAGTTTGTGACTCTCTTTGGTATGAGCTCCGAACGAGACCCCACAAAATTTGGTATGAGAGAACCATTTAAATTTTTGCTCAAGTCCCATGCTTAGTTGTTTGTAAGTACTACAAGATGTGTGTGATCAGTAGAACGATGGGTGCACCTATTGTAGTAGTAGTTATATTGAATGCAAGAATGCAAGAATTCTAACCTATTTAAAGGCGGAAATTGATGAGAAATATTGAACCAGTGAAATCATAGGAAATTACATATATCCATATGTAAGGATTGTTTATCACTTATTTTAACAAAACAAGACGTAGAATACTCATTCGCCAAACCAATAAGTACCTAATGTAGAAGGAAACCAAACTAAAACCAAGTATAAGGGATGATAAATCCCAAGGATCAAACATGTATTTTTTCTTGTGCAACAAGTCTTTATTAAGTACCTTTTGAATCTAAAATCCAATCAAATTCGTCATCTAGTAATTCAGGAGAACATTAAGAGTATATAGCCTATCCATTACCTTTTTCTTTACCTCTTTAAACGTGGAAATTTCATACTCAAGTATAGTGGATAGTTCATATGCCCTTTCTTCTCTTATTCTATTGTTATGACTTCTGTACATATTCTCTCATTTGGACATTTTCAACAACAAGCTCACGAACTAGTTGTTGCATTAAGTCCAATCGGTCCTCACTTTTTCTTAGGCTACCTAGTTGTAGTTTATCCATAACTAAACTTATGCAACTAGTTTTGAAAACTTCCTTTTCATTCTTTTCTTATAGTATGATAATATCATTCCTCATTCTCTTCCACTTGATAGAAGTTTCTTTAGAGAGAACATGAAATAGTTGAAATACCTAAATATCCAATACATCTTTTGGATCATATGCTAGTTGAGTTAGTTTAAGTTATTGTGTTGAGGTAAAATGCCCGTTCAATTTTTTCTTATTTTATTATGTTATCCTACAAGTGGACTTGTTAGGTTGTCATGAAAATTATGGAACACCATTTGATTAACCTTTTGTGACTATTGTTGTTGTTGCCATTATTTTTGTTGATAAGGTAGGTTCTTTATTACATTTGAATCATGTAATTATTCTTTATTTCTTATATATTTTCTACGTCACATCAATTTGTATGTTCCAATGAAACATGTTAGGTTTGAATCTCCTAGGCTTGAATCCCCCTTTCCATTACTGCACTAATTTTAGTAATTTATTATTTTATTCATATTCCTTCAATTAGTGGGGAGTTAGCTTTCAAGTCGACTAGTGCATGTCAATGTCCCATCCTTTATTTTCCGAATATCCTTTAGTAATTATTATGGGGATGCTCCTATCAACATTATTGATCAAACCATACCTCACTCTTATTGAGTTTGTGACTTTACGTTTTCATGATCTCCCAACCTCTTCTATGTGGAAATGTAAAAAAAAATCCCTTGCTTTCCCAATTGCTTATAAAATTTGAGACTTGCGAGATGATCCCATGAAATCCATTGTCTTAGTTTGCATTGGGTCGAATTACCCTTCATGACTATTTTTTCTAACTCTTTTTAGGTTATTTCTTACATCTTTTTATGATTCTTGGCATCATCTATGATGATATCTTGTATTACTTCTATCTAGTTTATTCCAAGATTTTTGTGCTTTATCGATGGCTAGATATCTTTACTGGCCTGCCAACTTATTTTTAGTTAGTCTCACTAAAATTGGCAATTCTAATTTGAAAGTTATAATATACAATTCTATCCCCCTTTCATCTTCCCATTCACCATTATTTATGGGGAGAATTGTCTCTGTAAGTGTTATGAGGATTAGCTATAGAATAACAAATACTATGTTGGTCTGTCGATTCGACTCATTAAAAATTTCAAGTGCATATCGTTCATATGATAAGTACTTTGGATGGATTTCAACCGAGTTGACAGAATATAGTTCTGTTGAGTCCAAAACAAATTATATGTGTGAGTATTTGAGCATGGGTCGATGGATTTGCTATGGAACTCACTCTCTATGATACTCTTTCCATATTTTATAACCCAATTTAATAAAATTTCTTAAAGGGATGGAGACTATGTCTTTACCAAATAATTACTAGCAAAGAACTTAAAGTTCCTCATGAATGAGATGGCCTTTCTAGTAAAAGAAGTCTCTCCCACTAGGGTGACCTATGACATCGGTAACTAAATAACAAGAGATGGGAACCATATCACCTTCATATAAGCTTGACATTATTTGTAATTATTCTTTAGTATGTTGGTGAGATTATCCACCTACTTGTAATTATTCTTCAACCTAACTATCTTCCCAATGGCTTTCAAGATATTTAGCTTCACATCCAATTCCCCACCCATTAAGAAAATACCAAGGGATACTATAATCAATTCCCACTTTATCTTTGGTTTTTTTACAGACAAAAATAATCAACCCCTTTTAGTTCTCTTTTGTATTTCCTCCTATAAATTCCTTGAATCAAGCATTAGAGTCTATTGTCATAGGAATTTCTAATTATAAATGTAGGAGCCTTCTTTGGAGATGAGAATTATTTTCAAATGCCTTAGGGATTTCATTTGAATTTTTTTCATACAAATACATTTCCAAAGGTGTTAGACTCATTGGAGCCAATGCCACCAAATCTTGGCTCCCAAAAATGCATCTAAAGTTGAAGTATGTCTTATTTTTAATCTTATTATTTGATCTTTTATCTCCTTTTGAATCAAGCTATGGATGATAAAATCCAAATAAAGAAGAAAACCATTTATTAAAATCCAAAGGAATATGTTGAAAATTTCCAAAAAATATGATTGGGACTTGGACAGTTGACCCATAAATTATATTCGTCTCCTAACATTAGATCATATGTAGGAGCATCCTTTTGTTATGATCCCATTGTTTTAAAATTGTACTCTTTGAAGATCTTTTGTGATAGAGTTTAGCTTAGAAAATATCAATGCGATTTTTGCACAAAGTGTCCAATTTTGCAAGACAATGACTCAAGTTATTTATGATAGTGTGCTCATATTTGGTTAAACACACTATTTTTATATTCTAGAACTCATTTATACCACTTGGTTTAGCATTTCCACCCATGGATTGAATTCAAAATGTGTGTTCGATTGAAGTGATTTGTAACTTTCCATAAAAGTATGCCTAGGGAGTTAGATGGGTAAACCCAAGATTTTGTTGGACTCCTATTAGCATATATATATAGGCATCCTTATACTATGATTCCATTATCCATGAATTTATTTATTTGAGGATTTCTAGAGCTATATTTTTTCTTGGTAAGGATCAATGTAGTTTTTCTTTGAAGGGTCAATTTGGAAGAAAATGGCTTGAATAATTGTGCCTTGAACATGCTAACATTAGAATTTGCCAAAAAAGCTTACCAAATCTTATGAAAATTGTTTATTTTATTTCCTTTAGTTTTAGTATCCCTGAGCTAAATTCATAATGTGTCTATGAATGTCTCAAGGATGCTAATTACAACTTTGCATAAAAATATAACCTGGACAAAGATCAGAGACCCATTGATTGTCTAAATTTGGTAATAGGTTATAGTTATGGGCACTCCTATCTTACGATTCCATTCTCTATAAATTACTTTATTATAAGAGGTGGGGAGATATTATTTTTCTAAAGGCCATTTCGTTTTTTGAACAAAGTTGTAGAGTTTGTAAAAATACAACTTGAGTGATTATGGGTGTTATGTCTCTATAGAACTTAGATAAATGCAATTTCAATTTCTTTTTAAATTTATTTATGTTAGTCATTTTGATTTTATACACCTCATAAGAAAATTACAATGTGTCTTTGAATGGATCAAAATTGTGAGTTGTAACTTGCCATAATACTCTAACTTTGACTGGGATTGCAAAATATTCAATTCTATTGGATTCTTGTTATGTAGTTAGACTTATGAATACCCCTATCCCATGATTTATTTTCTTAAAAACTGATGGATTTGAGAAGGCCATAATTGGCCTGCATGCACGACACTTGACCGACACAACTGTCATCCAACACAAAGGGTTTTCTTATGGAGTACAACTATACCACTCACCTGGTAGCTAGCTTGGCCATAAGGACTTCACCACAACCAACTATAAGCTGACCATTCCTCCAATGAACTAGCCACTTGTTTATTTACTATGCAATAATTGAGCAAACCAAGTAGTGGAAATCCTTTTATGGAGCGTGGGACACATGGGCGCCAATTGAAAATTCTTTTATGGAGCATGGGACACAAGAGTGCACCAAACTTTCATAGTGTTTATATATGTAGGTTACTTCCAATTAGTTTTTTTTTCAATTAGGGCTTATACTCTCCTCTATTTGATCATGGCAATAGAAACTGGGGAAGCATTTGAGTTAGCATCAAGGCACACAACAGAGGCATGGGAAGCATTTAAGCTAGCAGAAAGGAACACAACAGAGGTTCTATGTTCGTCTTCATTATATTTTGCAATTATCTATGATTTTGTGTGTTAGATATGTTTTATTTTCCTGAATTTCATCATTTAATAACTACTTTCTCTTATATTTGTAGTAAGGGTCTTACTTTAGCTACAATAGTTCATAGCTTAGTATTTGTATCACATACACATTTTATCATTTATACCTTATTATTAATATTAGCCAATAGAGATATTTGCTTCATCATTAGCGAACATGAAGAAAATCTCTTCCATACATTGATGAACTATGTTCATTGGGAACATATCCCTGATGCATTATGGCAAGGAGTGAATCATCATCTTCTTCTAGAACAAGTTCATCATCAAGATTGAGTTTTGTGGCATATTTTTCTTCTTTGTGGCCATGGAGGCCTTTATTCGCATAGCCATTACCCTAATTTGCATTCCATAAACCATCCATTGCTTCGTCGTTTTCTTGGGCATCTTGGGGGAATTATGACCATGGCTTCCCCATTCATGCGTATTTAGTATTACTCCATCCTTCTTCTACTATGCCAACTCCAAATATTATTTATGCACAAAGAAATGCTAATTATTGTTTTGATGAAGGTTGCAATACCTTTTCTATACAACAACACACAAAGGTGTTCACTGCCTAGAACCTGTAAGAAATTTTTAGAACAAGCATCTTTGTAGGATCTTCTCGATATTTCTGCAACACCATATCAAATTCCTTACTTTGATCAATACAAGAACCAAGCAGAAAATCCACATCACTGCAAGCTTCAACAAGCTACACACAAAATTTCCCCCCTCTTTTTCAATACTCTCTTGAAGTGCTTGAAAGTTTTAATCATTAAAAACCCCATAGTCCTCTTCATCATCATGAGGAATATCAATCACGGCTTCTTCTTTCCAGGCTACATATTTATTTCCAGCAATGTTTTCATTTGGGCTTACTTTTGAAGTGATAAGATGACCATTTTCCCACCAAACCCTTAAAATGTCATCCTTCTGATAGGCCTCTAAGTTAGACATAAATCAAGGTCCATCTCACCATCCTTCAAATTATTAAACCTCTCTTTTTTCATTATATAATGTATTTTTCACTTTAATATGTTCATTGGGAAGGTTTATGAATAATTGCATATTTGTGCCTAACATTATTTATTTTTGTGGAATATTATGAGAATATTGAGCAGATTATGAAGATTTGGAGGAAGATATAATTTAGGGACTTTCTCCCTACTAAAGGAGGATCAATATTAAATAATAAATCAACAAGATATTATGGAATTATGGGATAGATTGTGGAACTCCAATGATTGAGAAAATCAAGGAATGTCTTCCTTGCCATTTATTGCAGATTCCTAGTATTGGTAACTAGATCCACTAATCAAATTATTTTGGTAGGGAAGGATTCCTCCTTCCATGGGAAATTATTCATAATAATTTTGTATAATTACCAATTCAAATTTGCCTCTAGGGGTAGATTTTTATTAGTCTTCTTGTGGAGAGAACTCGTATTTTTTAGCTCCATTGTATTTTCTTATAAGGATGTAATTGTATTGATGAAAATAATGAAGATTCATGTCATGTTTAGCTTCTAAATGTTGTTCTCCTTCCTAGGAGCCTGCAAGGCCTTTTGTATCATTTTCTTTCCTTCTTTTCACTTCTTATTTACATCCATCTCTTATTCTTATTTCTTTCCATTTCTGCATTTAGTATTAATGATTTCTTGTTGTAGGATTGGGTTAAATGGCTGATGTAAGTTCTTTTGCAGGATCACAATCATCATTTCATCCTTGGAAAATATTTGGAAGCTCATAGTAATCATTTAGATACTTGAATTAGTCTTCTTATTCTCGAATCTAGATTTCTGGAACTCCTTTTTAGAAAATATAGTAAATTTATGTTATTTTTTAGAGCATTCTAATGAGATTCAGTCAAGTTGTTTCCACTTGCATTAGAAAAAAAAATCATTCTACTTAATAACAAAATTTACCACATTGAATTTTCACTTGATTAGGTTAGGCATTTGATAGATTTACTAGCTCACTAGGTCTCAAATTTCTAATTTTTAGACTAAGTAATATTCTGTTATTTATTAATATTTCCCATGTAATGATGAATTTATGGATAGATGCAAACAATAATGTGTTTTGTTGTAAGATCTTCTACATTGCAGGGAGACATCTTCTCGTTCACCTCATCCAAGCCTCATCCACCCATGTCGCCGAATAAAAAATTGTCATTTCCGTTGAGCAAATCTACCCATTTTAAAGTCCTTACTTGAGTTATGGATAGTGTCCACCACCTCCATGCCTTATTCTTCCATTATCCACCATTCCCAAGCTCCATTCCACCTCCTAGACCACTTCTTAAGCTTTTGACGTGCTTTTTGTAATAAAATAGTGAATATGGTAGACATCCTATATGAACTAGTACTTCCTGTAGGCATCATGTAGGAAAACCTGTAGTGGCCTGTTTTGAGCCCAAATTGAGAAAAATAATCACTAGAAGCCAGGATTAGGCCCCCACTTTCCCTCCAAGCCATCCGAACCATTTCACTCCTTTTCCTTGAGACCTGTCTCCCTTGCCAAAGAACCAAGGAAGATTAGCATTTACATTTTTCAAGCAAAAAGATAAAAAAGAAAAAGTTATTTTATATTTATTCATGCACATAGTAGTTAGCACTCTCTAGATCATATGCTGTGTTTAGTTAGTTTAATTCATCACATGTGATAAATAGGGTTAGGTTAGGTGTATTTTAAATTTATTTCATCATACTTATGCAATTAAAATATGTTTCTTTTCTTGTACCTTATTTCTTGCAAGAGGTTAGGGTTTACATTTAGTTCATTTCCTGCAATTAGTTTACGGTTTGATTTCAATACATGCACTCCATTATATCATGACAGCAAATAAAGGACATATTGTATGCTGCACATTTAGTGTCGATACCTCTTAATTTTATATGAACTGTCGGTTTTTAAAATTCAGTAGCTTTGGGAGTTGCAACATTCTTGCTACAATACTAAGGCTCATCACTTTTTGGTGTCGTTGCTGGGGAGGTGTCAAAGTATGCATTTTTTTCTTCCCTAGTTGATTCATTTCTTTTTACTTTTTGTAAAATCAAAAAATAATTGTATTAGATATCTTTCATTTCAAAATTATAAAAGTGCATTTCATAAGTGTTTTCATTCAATTATAAAAAAAGAATCTCCAACACCAACCCACCCCCCATTTGATCACATGGTGCAGTAAAAGCCACATCACCATTCAATTTTGCAAGTAGAAGAATAAGATTGCCAAGAATGTAGAAGGAATGGATGGAGATGATGACAATGAGGAACATCCTCTAAGATTTCCCATTCAATATATTGATTGTAGTGTGCACATGAAGAACATCCCTCCATCTTTTCTTCAAAGATTTCATGGTCTAAGGTCAGAGGATTTGGAAACCTTTCTCTTTGAATTTGAAATTATTTATAGATATTATGGTTGCTTATTAAAAACATAAAAACTGAGATTGTTTCCAGCAACACTGAAAGATAGAGATCTTAAATGGTTCATGAGTTTAGGGACTAATTCAATAAGAACATAGAATGATATGCAAAATATATTTCTAGAAAAATATAAAGATCATGATCTTAAGAAAGAAATCTTTTGAATGAATAAGAGAGAATAGGAGAGCCTTGAGGATCTAATAAAGAGGGTGAATAATGTTGAGAGGGAAAAACTACATCATTTAGGATTAGATGCACTAAAAACTCTCTTACTTAGAACAATTAGGGATGAATGGATTAATATCATTAATCTCATGAGTAGAGGTGATTTATACCAATTATCATTTGAAGAAATTTGTGAAACATGAAAACACATATCAAGAGGAAGGGCAAGAGTAAGTCAATCAACATCAAGATCGGTAAGTCAACCTAAACTTGGAAATTTACTTGATAACTTTAAAACAAAAATTCTTAGCAATCTAAGTGAACAAGTAGAAATGTTAAAAATACAAAATGAACAAAAAGAAGATGTTGATATTTGTGTTGTCCATACAGAATCACATGATGTTAAATCTTGTCCATCATTACCAAGTTTGAAGGAATTTTACCAAGAGCACAATGGAGCAAGTCAATTGTCAATGCTACTATGTTATGTGGCTCCAGGAGGACCATGGCAGCCTATTCAAGCTAGTATGATGTAAGAGCCTAATTCACAATTTCCAAGTTATGCATATCGACTTCAAAGTAATTGGAGCACATGCTTTCATTGACAACAATGGCCATTTCAACCGAAAAACCAACCTTGGCAACAGGGTTTGAAAGGAAATTATGGGAGCCATCCACAATATCCTCAATATTTTCCTCACTATCCTCCATACCCAACTCCATGTTATCCCTACCATTCACCTCCACCAAAACCACAACCCCAATCACATCCAACTCAAATATCCACACCCACTCAATTTCTTGTACCACAATTTCCAAACCCACACATTGAAGTAGCTCAACCCAATTACAATGTTGAGGTAAAACACTTCCAAACATCTCCTTTTGAGATAAATGGTATTCACCATAACTTAGGAAGAGTATTGAAAAAAAGAGATTCTCTTGATACCATTGTAGGGCCAAATCCAGAAGAAGAAGATTCAAATAAGAATAGCGAAGGAACATGGATTGCATTTGATGAAGAGTATAAAACAAAATCATAGATCGAGAAAGCTCCCTCATGGTTACTATCAAATTCTACATGTATTCATGAGAGCAATCAACAGAAAGAGGAAGATTTGAAGGTCATGGTAGAAGAAGACATGAAGAATTATCCAATGAAGTAAGAAAACCAAGGACATAAAAGTTATATTAAGGTTTGGTTCAAAAAAATCTACAAGATGGAGCATCACTCTCTTCTTCAACTATGCTTGATCCTTGCAAAGTCAAATCATTTGGTCTTTGAAATCCAGGTAAATTTCAAATCATATAATTCAAGACTACACATTAGTTTGTCTATCATCATGATGTGCACATGGCTCCATTGGAAGTATTCTTATACATGAAAGTGATTTTGTTTTTCAAGTAGAGTAGGGTAGAAAAAAAAAAAATAAGAGAAGAAAGTAAAATCTCAGGTGAAAAACTCCTTTGAGGCGCCTCATATTGCCTCATTGATTGAAAACCTTTATGAGGCAGTCAATGGGTTGGGAAAAAAAGAAACAAAAATGAATAAAATAAACATCCTAGGTGAAAAACTCCTTTGAGGAGCCTACGCATACTTACTAGTTGAAAACCTCCTTGAGATGGCTAGTAGGCTTAGAAAAAAATTAAAAAATATTAATAATAAATCTTTCCTCCATGTGTCTCTTTGATGAATGCATGTACTCTCCAACATCTACAAGCAACAAAAGCAAGCTAGTACCAAAAGAAAAAAATTGGTCAAGTCTAGTCAAAAGAAGTCAAATTTTGATTTTCTTCTCCTTTATTCAAATGCTCCAACAAGGCCACGTCCATACCAATCTATCACTCTCATACATTTCCACCATCCACCCATCATTCTCAAGATTTTCCAATTCAGTTTTCTTGTTGTCCTAAAATACTACAGGGATGCTCTATTTTACTACAAGAAAGAAAAATACATAGAGCAAAAATTTATTTTTTTCATAAACTGAAAACCATGCATCCATTTACAAAGTTGTTTCATGGGGAGATTTGTATGGATTATGGTAAAATTCTCAAGAAATTTCAGTAAATTCCAATGAACATATTTCGAGAAATTGGCCTCCATCATCGACAACCATTTTTTAATTTTATTGGTATTCGTGCATCTATTTAAAATGATATTTCATGGGGAGATGCATATGGATGATGGTAACATGCCCAAGAAATTTCAGCCAATTCCTGTGCACGATTTACAAGAAATTGGCCTCCATCACCTCTAGCCATTTTTATTTTTTCTCGATATTCATGCACCCATTTAAAATGATGTTTCATGGTGAGAGGCATATGGATGATGGAAACATGACCAAGGCATTTCAGCCAATTATAGTGCATGATTTCCAAGAAACAAGCCTCCATCACCTTCAACCATTTAAATTTTTTTTTTTTTTCTTTTTTTCTTTATATTCGTGCATCCATTGGCCAAGATTTTTTTATGGGGAGGTGCATAATGATGACAAAAGTATGCCCATAAAGTTTCAAGTTAAACCATTCTACCGTTTGAGAGATATGAACAAAACAATTCTGCTGCAAGAGGTTGTCCTCAAATACTTCATGATCTCTATAGGAAAGCCTAGAAGAATCTACAAGAGGAAATATGATGGAAAAATAGCTCAAAAGATCAAGGATTCTTTAGGGAAGGCTGACATAGGTCCCCCAACATCTTCATATCAATAAGAAGGCAACTCATCAACAAAATGAGATCAACAAAAAAGAAAAAGCCAGTCAAGAAGATGTACCTAAGCCATTAGTAGCACAACAACATCAACTCAGCAAGAGCATGTATGTCTCTCAAACAATAATTAGGTAGGTATAGGTATGAAATATTATTTACCTCTTCTCTTGAGCATATTATAGTTAAAAATTTTCTTTCAATGCATGAGAGATGAGGTTTCATAAGCTAAGGATGGGTCAACAGTCTCGACCACCTTCAACTAGTTAATTGCAACTCAATTTCTTTACTCATGCAATGTTGAAAAGTCAAATTATGAATGGTGATGATTTCAAAGAATGAAGTTAGCAGTTAGATGAAGAAATTTTTGCAAAGGCCAAGTCACCACAACACTCCAAGCCCTCCATACACTTCATATGCACTATCTATTCATCATTCATCCATCCCATTTCATTCTTGGAAAAAAAATAGAACAAAGCATCCTCTCAATTTTCACAAACGTACGCTACTCCCTCTGAGCCCTAGCATCATCCTCCAAACCCTCTATTTAATTTTTCATCACTACCATACAATTAAAAGATTTTGGGAGAGAAGGAATGGTTGCTACAAGAAGACAAAATGTTGCTACAAGAAGGAAGAAAGAAACAAATTGTGCTAAAACCAAAAAAGATAGTGCCTAAGACAGTCCTAATCAAAACAAAAAACTCCAAGGCCATTAGGCAATCATCTAGGCCACAAGAGAGAAGAATAAGGCAAAAAAAAGAAATGAGCCATTCACCATCAAAACAGAACTCAAATTGCAGTGATAAAAATAGGCTTTCCAATAGGTCTCCATCCTCTTTCTATCCTTTATTCAAGGACTAAAAGATGTTATAGAAATTGGAGAAAGGCATGGACGTCAAGCTAAGGGCCTACCCTAATCTCACACTATCGTTTATGCTCAAAATAGTTTCCTATAGTTTAAACATGGTTTCCTGTAGGTTTCTTCTAGTTTTGACAGGAATTACTACAACATGTCTTAGTTCTCATTTAAAGGCATTTTGAAGGTTTTAGAGGGGTCTAAATGGTGGAACAAGGTAGCAGAAGGTTGATAAGGATGTGGAAGACCTTGCAAAACTAAAAATTATTCAAGAACCCATGTTGAATAAGGGGAAGAAGGCAAGCCAATGGTATTAGGAAACAATTATTTTTCTTCGCAGAAATATGTTTTTGGGCTCGTCCTTGCAGAAATTACAGCTAATATTCTTAATGCACAAGAGAGAGGCCATCAGGGCCATGAATGCGGTCACTAGGTTGCTTAGAGGATGAGCAACACTTTTAGTAGGGGGTATGATGGGCCTCTAAAATAGACATGAATTAAGACCCATGCCTCTAAATTAAACATAAATTAAGGTCCATCTAACCATCCTTCAGCATATTAAACCTCTCTTTTTGCATTAGATAATGTGTTTTTAACTTTAATATGTTCATTAGGAAGGTTTATGAATAATTTCATACTTGTGCCTAATGTCATTAATTTTTGTGGAATATTATGAGAATATTGGGCAGATTATGAAGATTTGGATGAGAAGATAATTTAGGGACTTTCTCCCTAGTACAAAAGTATCAATATTAAATGATAAATCAATAATATATTATGGAATTATGGTAGAAATTATGGAACTCCAATGATTGAGAAAATTTGGGAGTGTGTTCCCTCCCATTTAATGTCGATTCCTAGTATTGGGAACTAGATCCACTAACCATGGGATTCTGGTGGGGAAAGTTTCTTCCTTTCATGGGGACTGATTCATAATCATTTTTTATAAGTACAAAAAACTGGTATTTTTGCAACTCCATTGTATTTTCTTGTAGAGATGTAATTGTATTAATGACAATAATGAAGATTGGTGTCATTTTCAACTTCTAAATCTTTCTCTCCTCCATAGGTCTCTAATTTTCCTTAGGCTTGGCCATCCCAAGAGCCTCAGAGCCCTTTTGTATCACTTTCTTTTCTTCTTTTCACTTCTTATTCACATGCATCTATTGTTATTATTTCTTTCCATTTCTGCATTTAGTATTAATGATTTCTTGTTGTAGGATTGGTTTAATTGGTTGATGTAAGTTCTTTTGTAGGAACAAAAGCATCAGTTCATCATTGGAAAATATTTGGAAGGTCATAGTAATTATTGAGCTACTTGGATTAGCCTTCTTATTTCCACATCTAGATTTCTGGAACTCCTCTTTAGCAAAGAACAATAAATTTCTGCCATTTTTTAGAGTGTGATAACAAGCTTCAATCAAGTTGGTTCCACTTGCATTAGATAAAAAAAAATTATATTTAATATAAAAATTTACCCCTTTTCATTTTCACTTGATTAGTTTAGGCATTTGATTGATTTACTAGCTCACTAGTTCTCGAATTTCTAATTTTTAGACTAAGTAATTTTCCGTTATTTAATAAATCTTTCCCATGTATAGATGAATTTGAGGATAGATGCAAACAATAATGTGTGTTGTTGTAGGAACTTCTACATTACAGGGAGACCTCATATCGTTCGCCTCATCCAAGCCTCATCCACCCATGTCGGCAAATAAAAAATTGACATTTCAATTGAGCAAATCTACCCATCTTAAAGCCCTTGCTTGAGTTCTAGGTAGTTTCCACCACCTCCATGAATTATTCTTCCATTACCCACCTTTCCCAAGCTCCATTCCAACTTCTAGATCACTTCCTAAGCTTCTAGCCTTCTTTTTATAATAAAATAAGGGATCTTGCAGACATCCTGTAGGAACTAGTACTTCCTGTAGAATTCCTGTAGGAAAACCTGTAGTGGCCTGTTTTGAGCCCAAATTGAGAAAATTCATCACTAGAAGCCAATGTTATGTTTCTACTTTCCCTCCAAGTTGTTTTAACCATTGTACTCCTTTTCCTCCACACCTGTCTCCCCTGCCAAAGAACCAAGAAAGATTAGCGTTTACATTTTTCAAGTAAAAACATAAAAAGGAAAATGTTATTTTATATTTATTCATGCACATAGTAGCTAGCGGTCTCTAGATCAGATTCCATGCTCAGTTAGTTTAAATAATCACATGTGATAAATAGGGTTAAGTCAGGCTTCTTTTACATTTAGTTCATGATATTTATGCAATTAGAATATGTTTCTTTCCTTGTACTTTATTTCTTGCAATAGGTTAGGGTTTCCATTTTAACTCATTTTCTACAATTAGTTTAGGGTTTGATTTCAGTACATGAACACCATTACATTGTGAAAATAGAGGAAGGAAACATTATATGTTGCACATATAGTTTTGATACCTCTTAAGTTTATATGAACCTTGGGTTGATAATTAAAAGTTTGTAGCCTTGGGAGTTGCAACATTCTTGTTGCAATATCGAGCCTCATCACCTTCTCTAGAAATGGAGGGGTACAAGTGGATTATTTCTTAGCCTCCAGCTTTAAGTGGAATTTGGCTTAGCCTTTGGCCTCAATACTTTTTCAAAGGCTTGTTCCCTTAGCCACCTCTTTTGTTGCATTTACAAGCAATCGCTCCAAATTGAAGAAGGTTCCATCCTTTCACTTCAAATGGGTCAATGTTCAGTATCACATACTTTACCCAAATGATTCCTAATATTTCCCTGTGCTCCTTTGTGCTCACCTAACTCATGCATTATACCTCTCTGCCAAATGCATGAGGAGAGGCACATTGGAACCAATTTTTCCATCACACTCCTCGAAAATCCACTTAAGTTGCTGATTATGTGGTCAGTCACCCTTAAGAATATTTATGCTCAATCCAAATTCCTCTTTGTCATGCCTATACTAAGGCTACAAATGCACCTCATAACACAATTAGTATGTGATTTATTCACCTATAGGTTCCTCAAATCATTCTAACATCCTATTAGCCACAATATTCATCTGAACTTACTATGAAAGTCATGTGCATCAGCTAACATCTCAACTGATATAATCATGTCCTCCAGGATATCCTCAAGCTTACCAATGCGCCACTTTAATAATGTCAATGCCTCTCAATTTGTACTGTTAGGTAATTCAACTACTTCTCACCTTGGCCATCTATGTCCTCATGATGCCCCATAGTTTCGTCTATTACTATGTCACAAGGAAGACACTTGTGCGCCTACCATCATCATCCTACTCACAATAGGCACCAAGTGTGGGGTTGGGCATGAAAATACAGCTAAATAGTCTAAGTGTGAAAGGGTGACTACCATCTTTAGGAAGAAGAGTTGAAAACTATAGAAGATGTGGGGTCATGGTTTCGGTTCTCATCAAAACAACTTTAAATCACCATTGTGGAGGAAAAAAGGGAATGGAGGATATGTGCTTGTTTCTTAAGTGACGACGAAGATAATGTATTTTTTTTATGTCATTATGATATAGGTTCATAGGTTTGAGCACCATTCGGTGGATGGTGAGGAGTAGCGTACTAGTGCTTTGAAGGTATTATGTCAAGTTGGTCCAGTTGCAAATTGAAGGACAAAAAGAAAAATTTCTTTTTTACTACAAAAAGCATTGAAATTAATCATATAATTAATGATTTGATAAGGATGGTGGAGGAAAATAAAATTATCCTGGAGGACATGGCCTATAATCTATATATATATATAAAAGAAAAAGACACATACAACTAAGGAAAAGAACAAATGATGAATTACTTGACAATCTAGGGTTGTCATCACAATCTAAGGAAAAAAAGTAGAAATGTGAAGAGGATTTAAATCAAATAGAGAATTTTTTTCACTATTTGTAAGGTATTTCCCTAAGAAAAAGCACCGCGTGATAATGAGCTAAAAGGTTTTATTGAAAATTAGTACGATGTGGGCGCAAAAACTAATATTTCCAGCTATTCACATGAAAATACTATGTTAAAAGAAGATGGAACATTCAATGTTAAAAGAAGATGGGACATTCAGTAAAACAAGTAGTCCTCAAGAGAAAATGATATATGCATATGAAACATCCCCTTAAACTTCATGCGACATAATCAAAATATGTAACATGAAATTGCATTAGAAAAAAATTACACTCTTGCACGAAATGAGTCTTTTCAAATTTTATTTAACACAAAAATATCCTTTAAATTAAAAATTTGTGTCAATTTATTCACTTTTTAATTATTAAAAATTAAAAATGACAGTTTACTTATTTGTCTCAACTTATGGAATTTTTGTCTCAATTTTTTTACTCTCTTGGCACGATGGTTATAGAATTTTGATTTTTTCCCATGGCTCGTCGCTTGAATTTATTCTCTTTTCACAAGAGGGTTTTATAATTTGACCTTTCCCATTGGAGTTATCAAACTGGGGAATGTTACGAGGGTTATATTATTTCTCCTCTTTTTGAGGAAAATTATCAGGGCATGGACTGGTACGAGGACAAGAAGAAAGTTGCCCATGGCAAATGTCAACCCATGATTGCTGATGTACTTCTTAGATACCTTTGTTGGTAGGCGATAGAGAAATTAATGAAGAAGGGTTGTGAAATACATCCTCGAGGTTAACGGATGGATTTCCAATCTAAGAGGCACTACTTTATGGCCCGATTTGCTACAATTAGTAAGTGTATTTGTTTGGATTTATTTTCTTTTTATTCCTAATAACTCAAGCTACCATTTTTTAATGAGAATGTGGTTCCTTCCATTGGTGAAGCTCCTTTCAATCACGACTGACTTTTATGGGGACATTGGTAGGATGGAAAATTTGAGGGGAAAATTTTCACTTTTGGGTAAAATTAAGGGGTTTTAAATTTAAATTGGGAAAATATTTTGTATCATAGTACATTGTTACAAATCGCTTTAAATTTATTTTATGAAAAAGTTAGGTATGGAAGTTAGCCCACCTTATTTTAAGGGAGACGGTAAAAAAAAGTAAATTTAGCACTACAACCTTCCATTCACCGTAATTTTCAAGAATAAGTATTTATGATAGTTATTTCGCCCTCCCCATTCGGTGCAAAAATTGTTTTTTTTTGGAATAAATGGTCATAAAAGAATAAATCATTTTTATTTAAAAAAAAATTATTTAAAAATTCAAGTCTGTATATTTAAAGATCGAATAGTGCTCTTTCCATCTTCCACGTTTGCATATGTTTAGTCATAATCATATATGAGGGTTATTCGCAAAGTTGTAGAATTTGAATTAAGAAGTCAACTTTGAAAATAATATTACATAGTTGTTCACAAAGTAATGAAATTTGAATTAATAAGTTAAAGATTGAATAGTGTTATTTCCATCTTCCAAGTTTGCATATGTTTTAGTCATAATCACATGTGAGGGTTATTCGCAAAGTTGTAGAATTTGAATTAAGAAATCAAGATTGAGAATAGTCATATAGGCTTGTTCGCAAAGTAATGAAATTTAAATTAATAAGCTAAGAATCAACGTACATATAAGTTTGTGTTTTCATAGATTTTTGGTATATATAATCATTAATTTTTTGATATATACTTCTCATTTTCAAATATTATTTAAATAATAGATTTTTTTTGAATTTTCAATACCCTTAAAATAATTGATGTTTGATTATTGCTTTTCATCTTCCACCCATTGTTAAGTTAATGTTTGTGCAAAATTTAAAATATCTATTTCAAAAAAGTAATCCCTTACGTTCTAAAATCAGCACAACCCAAATTCCATCACTTACTTTGTTACTTATGCTTTATATTCAATGTACACTTTATGTAAATTATGTTTCTATGAAGAAATGATAAAGTAGTTGTTACTATTTGAATACCAAGGTGCTGACAGTTTGAAAAACTCTACCAGAAGATCGTTTTCGCAAAGGCACCCTATTAAAAATAAAATTTCACTAAAATTGATATCTACTAGGAATTGATAAAGTAGTTGTTGTTGTTCTTGGGATAGTAAGGTGTTGGCAATTCAAAAAATTCAGTTGGAACACAATTGAATGGATGTATGAAGACATCTTATTAAAGAAAAAGAACAAGATATATTTAAATATATATATTATCAAAACAAGGGTTGTCATCGAAAATTTTGAGATTGAAACAAAAAAGGTTAAATATTAAAATGAGAATTTAATAAAATGAATAATAAATTTGGAACTATTTACTTCAATTAGTGAGATGAAGATGGAGGATATATTTTGAGTGATTTTATATTCATAGATGCAGTGAAATGTTTATTTAGTGGTGCCCATAGACATCAATAGTCATTAACATCCTATTCTTATATTATGGTAGCCATGAAGAGGAAAAGAGATTTAAAATTTTGAAGATATTAAATGAAATGAAGACATTAATAAAATATATATATATATATATATATATATATATATATATATATATATAATATATATATATATATATATATATATCTTAGGTTTATAGAGGGATTAAATATTTTTTGTGCGAATGTTCTAGTCATTTTTTTCATTGCCACTTTTGAAGACATTGAATCCATTTTATTCATTCAAAAATGTAATTTAAATAATGAAAAATTACATGTGGGGTGTGTGTTTATCTTAATTATAAGTATATTAGGTTTCCTTGGGTAGCGAAGGACCTGTGTAGTAGTTTTGAGGCGTAAAGCCTATAAGTTAGGATGAAATTATTGTAAGCCTGTGAAAGATGTGAAGCACGAACTGTAATAGGTCAAGTCAAAGGGTTGTCCACCCAGGACATAATATATAATAATGGGAAGTGGGTTGGCCTGTCCATAGTCCGCGGACCATGGGCAGGCCGACCCATTTCGCATTATTCTGTATTATTTCTTGGCCAGACAACCCTTTGACTCGACCTATTACAGCTTGCACTCTGCATCTTTCAGAGATTTACAATATTTTCATCCTAACTTATAGGCTTTATGCCCCAAAACTACTACGCGAGACCTCTGCTACCCAACATTTCCAGAGCGATTAAATCTATTGTATGCAAACGTTTCAGTCAAAAGTTTCACTGTAAATAAAATGTGTGGGCTGTAAAAAAATGAAATACATGTTATACTCTTACTCTCAACCATAAATAAAATATTTCAATGTCCATATGAACTATCATAATCTTATACCAATTTTATAGAGAAATAAAGTAAATAAAAATAATGATAAAATGTTATACTTTTGATTACAACAAATTGTATAATTCTTATACTTTCTAAAAATATTTCAATATTCTAAATATCCATGACGAGTAACCTATTTCAATCTGAACTTCATGCATATGTATAATATGTATATTGAGAGAGCCTAACTACTAATTATTTTAATGTTGATAATAAAAAATATATCAATGATGTAACATGAGTAATTAAAAGTAATAGTGTTCCAGGAGATATGTATTTATTTAATTATTAAATTAAATTAAAATGAAACATTTAAAAATATATAATTAATAGCAAACTATTCAATGTGACTAACTCATAAAATATTTTAATATGGAGGGTTACTTAACATTGAAATACATTCAAAAATATATTAATAATAGAAAACCATATATTCATTATATAAAGCAATTGAAAAAAATATTTTTTATGGCTAAAACATTTTAAGTTGTCTCATTGTGGCCATTTTTTAAGAATATTTTTTGGTTAATTTTGTTTGAAATCAAGCAAAGGTGTGTTAGAATTGCAAGTTTAAGCTATGTAATTTACACAATCCAAGTTCTCAAGCAATTTTTAAAGACATTGAACTCAATTTTTACATTCAAAAATATAATTTAAACAATGAAAAAAAGTACTTGTCAGTATATATATATATATATACATATATATATATATATATATATAATATATATATATAATATATATATATATATATATATATATATATATATATAATATAATATTATATATATATTAGGTTTCCAGATCTATTGTATGCAAATTTTTTAGTCAAAATTTTCATTGTAAAAGAGGGTTTCCTTGGAGCTACATGATTGTATTTCTCCCCTAAAAAAATCATATATAATCTCTCTCCATGATTGAAATCTAATCTAAGCCAACACAAACATGTACGTGTATAGTGATTTGATCAAGTGTGTATAAATTTGGTGTTAGTTCCAAGTAATGTAGTTACATTTCTAATTAAAGAGTTGATCCTCATATCCCATGGATGAAAACATGCATGGAAACAAAAAAATTGCCGTGATCACTCTCAATAAGAAATTTAGGCATTCTACATATGGGTTTTTATCTAAAATTCTTAAGCAAAACTTGGAGAAAGGAAAATATTCATGGATAGCCTGGTTTCCAAAACCATAGGGTATAGAGGAACTATGTATTTTGGAATTTTCCCTTACACAGTTATCTTTTATATCCAATTCTTTGTTACATTAATTTTAATAAAAAAAATTATTGAAAATGGTCTATATTTGTTCTACCTATAGTTTGGTGCATAACCAGTGAGTTCATACTTTAATAAAAAAATCAAGGTAAATGAGTATGATTAAGTAGATGAGGCTAAATATATACCTCTAGTTTCATGCATAAGGTTAGCAAAGAAATAATATTTTCCATCCATAGTTTGTTATTCCCTAATGGTATAGGTATCCTATAACGATAATATCCATTCACGTAGCATGTTCATCACAAGTTATAACATTATGGATGTTTACTAGCACACTCACATCCAAAAATAAATAGAGATAATCATACTTAGTAAAAATCTTGTCTCATCATATAAAATTTCATTTACAAGAATTACATTGTCACATATAACATTGATTTCCCATTATGAAGAAATAGTAAGCCTATAGCAATATTCAACATTCAACATTCAAATACTAAAATACTCCAGCAAAGTGCATTGCATTAATCAATTCAATAAACAAACTAAATGAAAAACTTATCAATTTGAAACTTGAAGGCCAACATTAACATAGGTAGATAAATGTGTTAGAATTATGATACAAGTGTTGTCCTTGATGGAAAATCAAATATATGATGAATGATGGTAGTTTACAATGCAATAGGTTAATAGCAAAGGATTATAGATCAAACTCTAGAGATTGAAGAAAGAGAATGGTTTAAGAAGTATACGCTGGCTCACCTTGTCCAAGTAGCGTATACACACTGGGTTCCCAGAATAAAATGTGCGTATACGTATGCACACACTTTAATAGAAATAAAATCACGTATGGGATGGAAAATCAAGGATAATGAAAACCAGGGGTTCCTACCATGGTATTGGCCCATGGTAATGAGCATGGAAAAGAATCTTGATACCATCAAAGAATACTAGCAGCACAACTATGGTTTTTGTCTGAGGTATTGACAAAGGATGTAATTATATAAGAAGGAGAATGTCAAAGGGCTAAGATTGCAAGTAATTAACATCTCATGAAGAGTTAGATCAAAATAAAATATGCATGTTATAGGTTTCTAATGCTTTGCTTGATCTGATCTAAGGATGCACCTAAGCGGTTGAAGATGGATGAGATCTAATGATGGATTAGGATAATAAGACCTAAAATGAATTATCATTGTGTCATCTGATAATGTATAGGATATTTCTAATTTCTAACACATGTTGTTATGTTTTATATGCTATGATCTGAGTACACGTGAAGTCTTGCATAGTTACAAATTTATGAGTATTGATTTGCAGATCTATAGGCTGGTTCGCCTTGGTGAAGGTGTGTATACACATTGGTTCAACACTTTGACATAGCATATACATTATGAACTATGATGTTTGAAGTTGTAGTTGGTTCTGGTTATTGATGCAAAGTTCTGGGTTTTACTGTATTCTGGTGAGAGTGGTCTGAATGTTCAGATTGATTGATTGTGATTTACTTCAGTGTTGATGGGTTTTTCAGTGATTGGCTGTATTGTAGTGGTGATCGATTTTGAGCTTCAATGTTACCGATATGTCCAGTATGAAAACTTTATGAAAAGGAGGCTTCATATTGTGTTGTTTGGTAGTAGGAGTATTCAATCTAAAACTTTATGAAACGTGGTTGCTGGAGGAAGAGAGAAGGTCATAGGCTGCTTTAGGTCGGCAACTATGTACTAGTAAACATATTGGCTAGTATAAGATCCAGAGGGTTAGATCTCCATTCCAGTGGCAATTAGAGAATGAGTTAAGGTTGGAGCCTTTTGTAGGTCGCCGTCTACATACTAGTAAACATATTAGCTAGTACAAGAGCTAGGGGTTGTAGCTCCCTTCCTGTAGAATTTGGAGAACTAGAGAAGGTTTTAGCCTTATGGAGGTGGGCGCCGATGTACTGGTATGAGTATGCACTAGTACAAGATTGTAAACATGTTTTTCTTATATTAAAATAAGATAAAGATGATAACAACTCGTGATTTTTCTCCCTCATTTGGTTTCCACCTTAAATCTTGGTGTTCATGTGTGTTGCTTATGTGTGATTTCTTATTCTGTTACTACTACACATGGTTAATGTTTAATGGTTAATTAAGTATTGATACACTAATTAGAGATCAACATATGATGAATTAACTAATTCATAAGTTCATTGGATATGCATTGGTTGCCTTAAGAATAGTTGTATACACACGCAAGTTCCCTTCAATGAAGTAGCATATATAAATCTAATTCTGAAAATATAAATTATTGATTTGTTAATATTGATTCACCCCCCCTCTCAGTATGATTCCCAACAATTGGAATCAGAGCAAGTCCTTTGGTAGAAGTTTGATCACTTGAAGGAGATCCGTAGAAACAATGGGAAAGAATCTAAAGAAGAAAGCACCTTAGAAGAAGAAGACATCTCAAAGGAACTTTGACAATAGGAGAGACAATTGGCCATTAGGTGGAAGCAAGTATTTAGATTCAGAATCACCTCAGATTGAAGATGAACAAGCAAAAGAAGTATCAGGTATAAATTTTTGGTCTTCCGGTGATACTTTTCTCTGTTCATGCGATGTTGAATATATTGAGAGTGATAGTGAAAGAAATCTAAAGGTAGAAGTTAAAAGACTCACAGATAAAATTATGTATCAACAAGATCTATTTAACAAAAGGGAGTGTGCCTTTAAAGAAGAAGTTACCATATTCAAAGCTCATTTGAAGGAAGGAAACAAAGTAAGGAAGCAGTACAAGGAAATGGAAGATCAATGTCAAAAGTTTTAGGATGAAGTGACACCATTAATAAATAAAGTAAATGAAAAGAGTACAACAATAAATATACTTAAAGATAGATCCAATTACTATGAAAGTCTTGAATATGAGATCATATCTCTAAAGGAGGATCTTGAAAATTCAAATTAGCAAAGTGAAGAACTACCTCAAGGAGATGAAGAATAGGAAAACAAGATTATCAAATTAAGGAAACAAGTGGAAGAAGGAAAAAGGGTTGAAGAAATCATGAAGAAGCAATATTTGGAAAAGGAAGAACACTATCAGGTTGAAGTAAATATATTAAAAGGTAAATTAGAAGAAAAGGATAAGTTGCTATGATTTCAAGATAGCACTAAGATTGTGGATAATATTCTTAGTAGTCAAAGGTCTCCTACCATCAAATCTGGCATAGGTTTTCATGAAACTGTTGAAGGTGAATCTAGCTCACAAGATGAGGCAAGGATCTCTAATGCAACATCTAAAATGCTCAACAAGGAGATAAGAGGTCAACCCCATCAAGAACCAAGGAAAGAAATTATTCAAACAAAATATATTACTCCTAACTATGGAGGTGTTAATCAAATGAATAATGTTGAAAGTTTTGGATGTCGTAATTTTGGACATGTTGTAGGCAGATGCAAAAGTTGAATGGTTCAAGCGAATAACCATCACACAAAAATATCGTCAGCTTCCAAGTACTTTAAGGGAGATTGTTTTACTTGCAATATGTTTGGTCACAAAGCCATTGACTACTATGGAGGGAATATGAAACATATAAGATGTTATGCATGTAACATGTTTGGGCATATAGAAAAACAATGCAGGAGAAAATTTCAACCAACATACCAAAAGGAGAAAACATCATCACACTGCAAGGTATGGAAGAAGAAGTAAGTACAATCAGAAAGATATGGCAAAGTTCAGTATATAGACATAATAGACTCAGGGGGATCAGAAAGTGTGAAAATTTAGAATTCCAATTTTCATACGCAATTATCATGAAGACAAGCTGTGTATATACATGAGTTGGAAGCTGCATAGTCATGTATATGTTGTTTTGTTGAAGAAGTAATGGGACAGTCTCAGAAAAAGGGTTCTTATATGGTTTAGTCAATTATAAATTATCTTTTTTGTTCTGGTTGATGATGATTATAGTCTGTTGATCATAAGTTCAAGTGGTTTTGAATCTTATACGTTATTAATGACTTGATAAATAATTGGTTGATGATGATGCCTTGCTAATTATTACTAACAAATGTAATGATCAGATTAGACAGTGAATAGTTGGCATAGGTTCAGGGGGAGCATATGCTTCTAATAATGCATTGTTGGTATTATATTAGAAGACCTTGGTACATAATGATGCATATGTTGTTGAATACAGAGGTGGCCTATGATAATACACATATTTCTTAATCCACATAGTTATTTTGATACAATTGACTCTTTTGATGAAGAACATATGCAAGTTGTTGATCTTGATGTTATTGAAACATGATTATGGTGAAGAACATATATTGTGTATGATAGTTGCTGATGACTATCATGGTCTTGTCCTTGTTATAAATTACATGTATATCATTTGATGCAAAGGTCATGTCAAGAGCCATGAGGTAATTTCTAACTCCATTATGCATGGGAAGGATGATGTAACAATTTTTCAGTCTTGTATGAACATCTGGTATATCACAAGCTTTGCTTGGGTGATTGATGTATGTATTATTCATTGGTGGTAGGCAAGTCGTGCTCATGTTATTCTTTATAGACTCTGCATGTGCTCATGGGGAGCATGGACAACATAGTGCATCCCTAGGGGGAGAATATCTTGCTCTGCTCATTGCTCTTGATGTCAAAGGGGGGGAGTATCTTGGTGTTGTTTGATATATCTAATAGGTTCTACAACTTGTCATAATAAACACCAATATGGTTGCCATCAACTCCGAAGAGGGAGATTGTGGGCATTATGATACAGGTGTTGTCCTTGATGGAAACTCACAGATATGATGAATGATGACAGCTCACAGTCCAATAGGTTAACAATAAAGGATTATAGATCAAACTCCAGAGAGAGAATAAAGAGAAGGGTTTAAGAACTATATGATGGTTCACCTGTCCAAGTAGCATATACACGTGGGTTCACAGAACAAAAGGTGCATATACATATGCATGCACTTTCATAGAAACAAAAGTGAGTATGGGATGGAAAATCAAGGATAATGAATACCACAGGTTCCTACCATGGTATTCACCCATGGTAATGAGCACAACAAAGAATCTTGATACCATCAAAGAATACCAGCAGCATAACTATGGCTTTGGTTTGAGGTATTGACAAAGGATCTAAGTATACAAGAAGGAGAAGATCAAAGGAAAATATCTATGTTATGGGTTTCTGATGCTTTGCTTGGTCTGAACTAAGGATGCACCTAAGTGCTTGATGATGCATGAGATGTAATGATGGATCAGGATCATAAGACCTAAAATGAATTATCATTATGTGGTATGATAATGGATAGTATACATCTGATTGCTAACACATGTCTTTATCTTTTATATGCTATGATCTGAGTATATGTGAAGTCTGGAATAACTGCAAAGTTACGAGTATTTATTTGCAGATTTATACGCTAGTTTGTCTTGGTGAAGGCATGTATATACGCTGGTTTGACACTTTGAAGGAGCGTATACATTTGATATATGATGTTTGAAGTTGCAATTGCTTGTAGTTGTTGATGCAGAGCTCTGGGTTTTGCTATGTGTTCTGGTGATAGTGCTCTGAATGTTCAGATTGATTGATTGTGAGTTGCTTCATTGTTGATGGGTTTTTCAATCGTTGGTTGTATTGTAATGGTGATTGATTTTGAGCTTCAATGTTACTAATGGATCCAATATGAAAATTGGATGAAATGTGGCCTTCATATTGTGTTTTTATGTACCAGAGTATCCAGTATGAAAATTTATGAATTGTAGGTTGGCGCTTACGTACTTGTAAACATATTGACTAGCAAAAGAGCTAGGGGGTTCGAGATCCCTTCCAATAGTAGTTGGAGAATGAGTGAAGGTTGGATCCTTCTCAAGGCTAGCACCAACGTATTACTAAACATATCAGCTAGTAGAGGAGCTAAGGGATTATAGTTCCCTTCCAGTAGAAGTTGGAGAATGAGAGAAGTTTATAGCCTTCTACAAGTCGGTGCATGCATACTAGTATGACTCGTGACCAATACAAGATTGTAAACAAGTTTTTATTATATTAAAAGAACACAAAGATGACAACATTAGATAGTTTTTCTGCTGCATTTTCTTTCCACCATAAATCTTGGTGTTCATGTCTGTTGCTTATGTGTGATTGCTTACTCTATTAATAATGCACATGGTTATTGTTTAATGGTTAATTAAGTACTGATGCATTGATTAGAGATCAACATATGATGAATTAACTAAGTCCTAAGTTCACTGGATATACGCTAGTTTCCTTAAGATTATTTACGTACACATGCGCGTTCCCTTCATTGAAGTAGTGTATAAAGATATGATTATGAAAAGAAAAAGCTATTGATTTGATAATACTGATTCACCCCCCCTCTCACTATTATTCCCAACAATTAGAATTAGAGCAAGTCCTTTGACAGAAGCTTGATTGCTTGAAGGAGATCCATATAAATAATGGGAAATAAGCTAAATAAGAAAGTGCCTAAGAAGAAGAAGACATCTCAAAGGAATAGTGAAAGCAGGAGAGACAATTGGTCATTAGGTGGAAGCAAGTATTCAGATTCAGAATCACCTCAGATTGAAGATGAACAAACAAAAGCAGTATCAGGTACAAATTTTTGGTCTTCTTGTGATGCTTTTTTGTGTTCATGCAGTGTTGAAGATATTGAAAGTGATAGTGAGTGAAATCTAGAGGTAGAAGTTAAAAGACTCAAAGATAAAATTAGATATCAACAAGATCTATTTAAAATAAGGGAATATGCCTTCAAAGAAGAAGTCACTAGACTAAAAGATCAGTTAGAGGAAGGAAACAAAGTAAGGAAGCAGGACAAGGAAATGGAAGATCAATGACAAAAGCTACAGGATGAAGTGACATCATTAAGAAATGAAGTAAATGAAAAGATTACAACAATCAATAGAATTAAAGATAAATCTAGTTACTATGAAAGTCTTGAAGCTAAGATCGTCTCTTTAAAAGAAGATCTTGCAAATTCAAACAAGAAGAATGAATAACTACCTTAAGTAGATGAAGAATAGGAAAATGAGATTCTCAAATTAAGGAAATAAGTGGAAGAAGGAAGCTGAGGAAATCATGAAGAAGGAATATCTGGAAGAGGAAGAGCAATAATAGGTTGAAGTAAATATCTTAAAACATAAATTAGAAGAAAAGGATAAACTCTTACGATTTCAAGAAAACACTAAGATTTTGGAATATACTCTTAGTAGTCAAAGATTTCCTACCATCAAATCTGGTCTAGGTTTTAATGAAACTATTTTCAAGGTGAATCTAGCTCACAAGATGAGGCAAGGAACTCTAATGCAACATCTGAAATGCTCAACAAGGAGATAAGAGTTCAACCCGATCAAGAACCAGGGAAAGAAAGTATTCTAAGAAAATAATTTACTCCTAACTATGGAAGTGTTAATAAAATGAATAATGTCAAATGTCTTGGATGTTATAATTTCAGACATATTGCAGGCAGATGCAAAAGCAGAATGGTTCAAGCAAATATCCATCACACAGAAACATCATTAGCTTCTAGGTATTTTAAGGGATATTGTTTTTCTTGCAATATGTTTGGTCACAAATCCATTGACTACTATAGAGGCAATATGAAACATATAAGATGCTATGCTTGTAACAAGTTTGGGCATATAGCAAAAGAATGCAGGAGAAAATTTCAGCCAACATACCAAAAGGAGAAAATATCATCACACTCCAAGGTATAGAAGATGAAGGAAGTACAGTCATAAAGATGTGTCATAGTTCAATATACAGACTAACAAACTTAGGGGGAGTTGAAAGTGTGGAACTTTAGACTTCCAATTTTCATACGCAATTATCATGAAGACAAGTCATGTCTATACGTGAGTTAGAAGTTGCACATCCACGTATATGTTGTTTTGTTGAAGAAGTAGTGGGACAAACTCAGAAAATGGGGTCTGATATGGTTCAGTGAATTATCAATTATCTTTTCTGTTTTGGTTGATGACGATTATGGTTTGCTACTAATAAGTTGAAGTGATTTTGACTCTCATAAGTTATTAATGACTTGATAAATAACTGGTCGATGATGATGCCTTGATTATTCTTACTAACAAGTGCAATGATCTATCTGACAGTGAATAGTTGGCACGGTTCAGGGAGAGCATCTGCTTCTAATAATGCATTGTTGGCATTATATGAGAAGATATTGGTACATAATAATGCATATGTTGTTGAAGAAATAGGTGGCCTATGATAATACTTATATTGCTTGATCCACATATTTGTTTTCATAAAATTGACTCTTTTGATGAAGTACATATACACGTTGTTGATCTTGATGCTGTTGAAAGATGATTATGGTGTAGAACATATATGGCATATGATTGTAGAATGTATATGGTATATCATTTGATGTAAAGGTCATGCAAAGACCTATGACATAATTTGTAACACCACTATGCATGGGAAGGATGATGTAATAATTTTTCTGTTATGTATGAACATTTAGTGTATCCCCACTTGCTTGGGTGATAGATGTATGTATGAGTCATTGGTGATAGGAAAGTCATACTCATGTTATTCTTTGTAGACTCCACATGTACTGAGGGGGACCATGGACAACATAGTGCATCCCTAGGGGGAGAATATTTTGGTTGGCCCTTTGCCCTTGATGTCAAAGGGGGAGAGTATCTTGGTGTTGTTTGATATATCTAACAGGTTCTACAACTTGTCATACTAAACACCAATATGGTTGCCATCAGGTAAAAAGGGGGAGATTGTAGGAATTATGATATAGGTGTTGTCGTTAATGGCAACTCACATATATGATGAATGATGGCAGTTCATAGTGCACTAGTTTAATAGAAAAGGATTACAGATCAGACTCGAAATATTGAAGAAAGAGAATGGTTTAAAAAGTATACATTGGTTCACCTTGTCCAAGTAGTGTATACAAGTGGGTTCAAAGAGCAAAGGGTCTATATATGTATTCATGAACTTTCACAGAAAGAAAAGTTCATATGCGATGGAAAATCAAGGATAATAAATACCAGTGGTTCCTACCATGGTATTTTCCCATGGTAATGAGCGCGACAAAGAATGTTGATACCAACAGAATAACTATGGTTTTGGTCCGAGGTATTGACAAAGGATATAAGTATATAAAAAGGAGAAGATCAAATGGCTAAGAGTGCAAGTAATGAATATCTCATGAAGAGTTAGAAAAGAAAATATGCATGTTTGGGTTCTTGATGCTTTTCTTGATCTAAACTAAGGATGCACCTAAGTGGTTGATGATGGATGTGATCTAATGATGGATCAGGATAAGACTTGAAATGAATTATCATTGTGTGTTTAATAATAGATAGTCTATATCTGATTTCTAACACATGCTTTTATCTTTTATATGTTATGATCTGGGTATATGTGAAGTTTGGAATAGCTATGAAGTTATGAGTATTTATTTGCATATCTATATGATGGTTCACCTTGGTGAAGGCGCGTATACATGCTGGTTTAAAACTTCAAAGTAGCATGTACATTATGAAATATAATGTTTGCAGTTGTAGCTGGTTCTCACTATTGATGCAAAGTTCTGGGTTCTGCTCTGTGTTCCGATGATAATGTTCTCAATGCTCAGATTGATTGATTGTTATTTGCTTCAGTGTTGATGGGTTTTTCAATGATTGGTTCTACTACATTGGTGATTGATTTTGAGATTCAATGTTACTAATGGGTCTAGTATGAAAATTGGATGAAACATGGCCTTCATATTGTGTTCTTGTGTACTAGGTGTATCCACTCTTAAAATTTATTAAACATCGTCCCTGGAGGAAGAGAGAAGGTCATAGCCTTCTGTAGGCTAACACCTACAAACTAGTAAACATATCAGCAAATATAAGAGCCAGGGGTTTGGAGCTTTCTTCTAGTAGCAGCTAGAGAACGAGTGAAGGCTGGATCCTTCTGTAGGTCGGCCCCTACGTACTAGTAAACCTATCAACTAGTACAAGAGCTAGGGGGTTGTAGCTTCATCCAGTAGAAGCTCGAGAATGGGAGAAGGTTGTAGCCTTCTATAGGTGGGTGCCTACGTACTAGTATGAGTCTACGCTAGTACAAGATAGTAAACAGGTTTTTCTTATATTAAAAGAAGACAGAGATGATAACATCATGTGGTTTTTCTCTCGCATTGGGTTTCCACCTTAAATCTTGGTGTTCATGTGTGTTGCTTATGTGTGATTTCTTATTCTGTTACTACCGCACATGGTTACTATTTAATGGTTAATTAAGTACTAATGCACTAATTAGATATCAACATATGACGGATTAATTGAATCATAGGTTCACTGGATATATGTTGGTTTCCTTAAGAATATTTGCGTACACACATGAGTTCCCTTCACTGAAGTAGCGTATACAAATTTGATTATGAAAATAAAAGGTTATTGATTTGATAATATTGATTCACACCCCCCCGCCCCCCCCAATATTATTCCCAACAAAATGTTCCACCCAACCACACACTCTATTAAGCTTATTATTTTTATACTATGCCAACCAAATTGAGGCTACGATACCACTAAGGAAAATTAGAACATTTTTATGGAAATCATTCTAACTTAGGAAAAAAAATTACGTATCCCATTGTCTCACCACTAATATTTTTTCTTGGAACAAGATAACTATTTTGGTGACACATTGCTATCCTTTCATAGAAAAAGGAGAATACCTTCCTTATCTACTCAATATTCCCTCAAAACTCTCTGTGATCTCCCTCTATGTGTGCATAAATGGACTAGAAACTATCAATTAACTCCAACAACATTTACTTAGTTCTTGACCTTTTTCAAGTTTTAAAGGCTTCCTTGCTTGGTTGTTCAACCCACACTATGCTTTCCTCATTAAATTCTATCCAGGGCTTCTAGTTCTCCATCACATAACTTGATATCCTTCCTGCATCCCTTTCCAACCCAATTTTTGAATCTCTCTATGCTCTTCCTCTCTATAATTCACTTATTTTCCAAGGAATTAGCTTATAACCATTTGAATCTCCTCCTTATGTATTTTCATAATCTATAAATATTTTTGTAATTCTCATCACATGAATTGAAAATGGTATCTATCTTTCCTTAATCAGCCTCCTAGTATGAATCGATACCTCTAAAATTACCTCTAAAATTACTTTCATGGATGTTGGCATCAACTAAGAGAGAATGAATTTACCTCTCACTCTACTTCTTTCTTTGTTATAAAATTCTTCTCTTCCATATGATTTTCCTTCTCTATTGTGTCTAGCCCCATGCATCTCTCTTCAATATTCTTTACATGATTTCATAATGGTCACACGCCATTCATTTGAATGTGAAATGGCCTCCACCATTCACTTTAGAACCAAAATTAATTATGTCATTTAGGTGATCATTGTATCCTACTATGTTCCTTGTCTTAGTCCAATAATGACCAATAATGAATCATTCCTTCTTTCCTACAACTATTCACATACATGCCTCTAATACTACATGAATCATTACCTCTCTATAGTCAATTTCCTACATCCTATCATGATTTTGTTCCCTCTCCATCAACCACAAGTGTGGGGGGTATAATGATGAATGAATCAATAAAAAATTCACCTCATCCCCAACACCGCATTGTTCAGCATTATAAAAGGTATGTAATTGCCACTAATTTCATTATCTTTTCCTTTAATTCATGACCTCTTTACATTATGAGATGGGCATATGATGAAGGATTATGATAAAGTTTAAGAGATTTGTAGGTCACATAAAATGACTAATTATTACCTTTTTCTATGTAGAAAATGAAGAAATGAAATATCACCTCCTCAAAGGAAAAGACAAAGTAAAACTGACTACTGTCCCTTTGACAAGGAACCACATCCAGACAAGGCGATCTAGATCAGAGTGCATGAACCAGGAAAAGGAAGAAGAAATACCATATATGTGCAAGAGGACAAAGAAATAACTGAAGGATAATGATATGGTGAATCCCTCGGGATCCTTTGATCTTGAGGGATCGCTACCTTAATAATATCTGTATATTCGGTATTTTTGCCTGGCTGCTATAAAAAGGGACAACAGTGCTAGCCCAAAGGGCGGATTATTGTTGTTTTGTAGAGCTTATTGTTGCAAATTGAACTTTGATCATCGACTCTCTTTAAAGGGTGATTACTGTAACTCTGTTTTCATGATTAATACATAAATCTTTTTTGTTGTTCCATCTTTAATTTTGGAGTAATCACAGGAGTGAGTCCCTGGAGGCTAAGGGCCCAGCCCTAGTGGATCACTTGCTTCTTGTACCATTATTTTTCAATTCCAAGTCATGTGTGGTTTTATTTCTCTTACTTGGTTCATTCAGTAATCTGTTGTTCCTTGTTAATTTGTTTACTAGCTTTTTTATATTTGACTCATATTTGAATAGTAAGGTTATCTTTTTCAACTGAAACCTTATGTTGTTCATTCTGAAATTGTAGCGTGTTGTTGTTCCTTTACAGATTAACATTATTGTTCATTCACATAGTAACATTGTTGTGCATTTACATATTGGTATTGTTGTTTATGGAGCTACAATTTACCTCTAAGTGTTACTTCTGTTCATTTAGATTGTCGTTGCATTTCAACTGCAATTACTGTTTCTTTATAACTGTCGTTAATATTTATTATGCTAAACTCAAATTACCGATTTCATCATTATAGATTCACCTGTGTGTTAACATTTGATTTAGTTCGTTGTGTGTTTACATTTCATTTAGTTTTTTGTTCAATATTTTGTAGACATATTTAAGTTTGTCGTTCCATTCTTGGTTTGCTGTTCGAATCATTTCCAGTGAAAGGTTGCTGCTCGATTCCTTTAGATTACGATTGTTGATTAATTCATTCCTGTATGTTAAAGCTTTGCTATTTAACCTTTCCAATAGATTAGTTGTTGTTCCCCTTTCTATTAATTGAATTATCATTTCAAGTAATTACTCTGGTGTGAACAAAATGATGTGCAACTATAGTGAACATCGACTATTGTTGTCTACTTCCCAGATTGCAGATCTTCTCTTTGATTTCTTTTCATTTTCATCAGTTTACAAAGGGAAGAGTTATCTTTATTACACCCTTGACTGATGAGTGCTATAGTTTTTTAAATGAATGATTTAGTTACAAAGCATTTCAATTTCTTGCCATTACATTCAGGGTTTGTTTCTAGCATTTATTTACTTTTTGGAGAGCACTATACTATTAGCATTACTCTTGACAAGTGGCCGCCTTAGATTGAGTACACTCTTGAGACAACAAATTGTACCTGGATTGATAATTAATGTAGGGTAAATAGAGGCTGAAAAGACCCTTTTTATTTCTCAACATTTTGGCACCATTGCTGGGGAAGAGTGTAGTCATTTGTTTCTTTTGAGGGTAGTGTAAGTACCTACTAGGAGAGAATTGGGTTTTAAAAATGAAAGGTAAGAACTTGCGTACAGAGCATGTAAGAGCCTTGCTCCCCCACCCACTTTCCTGCAGATTTGTTGTTATTTTGGGTAGAAATCAACATTTAATTTGTGTGCATGATTAAGTAGAAAAATCATGAAAAGAATCCTAAACCACTACCCAAGCGTAATAAAGCTAAGGGGCTGGTGATCCTTGGCCAATCGACCTCTATAGACAAAATTCTTAAAAAAGCAGAATCTTAGCCTTTAGTAGGACCTATAAAAGTTACTTCTAGGAAACCTACTAGTTCCCTTCAGGCCACAAGATCACCATCTGTAGCCTTTGCTAAGGTGGATAGTCAAACTGAGGAGCAAGATTTTTAAGAATTGAGAATTCTAGTCCAAAATCATTGCAAGAAGGGAACTTTAGTAATCTCTGTGAAGGGAAAGGAGAAATAGGGGAAATTGAAGAACTAAGATCTCCTCCTAGAATAATTCAGCCGTTAAGCAGCCTAGATAAGGGTAGTGCTGTAAGGATCATCCAGAATGAAGTTGAAGAACCTCAAGAGAAAAAATCCCCCCAGACATTAGGAACTCTCATCATCTCGGACAAAGGAAGTGTTGTTAAGGCCATTCTGATTAAGGCCATTCCTGCTCCATCTAAACAGCCTAGGAATACCCTTCTAGAAATCCCAGAAGGTTATTGGCATATATTTGACCAAATGGCCTAGAACCGGCAAACCCCCCAGACCTTCACACTACAATATCCCATTGTAGATACTGCAGTTAATGCACCTATGAAGGAAATCCCTCTCCAGCACATCCCTACATTCCATGGCCTAACATCGGAAGACCCAGATGCATTTTTGTTTGAATTTGATATGCTGTGTAGGGGATATGACTATACCACCTATCCCCACAAGTTGAAACTATTCCCCTCTACATTAAAAGAGATGCTTTACGACGGTTTATGGGGTTAAGTGGAGGTGTTATAAATGTCTCATATCATATGAAAGGTGCCTTCCTAAAGAATTATCAGGATTATTATAGGTCTAGAGAATTAAAGGGTGAAATATTTCAAATGGTAGCTAGACCTAATGAGACACTAGAAGAATATGTTGAATGTTTCAGTATAATCTTCAAATATCTCCTTATGCATCATTACCCTTACCTGACAATGTATTAAAAACAACATTAATTAAAGGTATGAAGGAACAATAGATTGAAACATTGAATATTATGGGAAAAGGAGACATATATCAAGAAGATTTTGCTAACATCATTGATTTATGTATCAAGATCTCACAAGGCTAAAACCAGCAGAACATGACAGGTTTATAAGGGATAACAAGATCTCCGGAGAAGGAGTAACGCGTGCAGAAATCAGAAATTTACTAGAAAATTTGAAAACTGATATATTGGGGACTCAGACAACACAGCTCGATATTATGCAAGTGAAACAAAAACAACCAGAAGCAGAGAAAAATCTAGCCATATTTGGTCCCAGATGCAGAAAGAAACACAACCACAAAGAGTGTCCATTAGATGTAGTTCAAGTTTGCGCCATTTGTATAAAAGACCACTCTATAGAAAGTTGCCCCTCACTTCCTGATTTGAAAGCAGTATACAAAGAACTGGAAGAAGAACGAGAACTGGTGTACCTACTTAATCATCACCGTCAATGGCAGCTGCGACAATCAGGTATGTTCCCTAATCCATCTTCTTCTTTCCAGCCTCCATAATATTATTCTTAGCAATATAATACAATGTAGTAAAATTAACATCCCTTCTCAAATTGATCACAACAACCATTTACTTCATCATCACCATGGCTGAATCAAGCAAGCTAATCTAATTGGCCAAATTTTCCTTATGCTCCACCATATTGGCAAAACAATGTGTATCTAGCACAATGGTCCCCTCCTACTTTGTAGAGTCAAGCGTGGCACACAAACTGGCAAAGACCGATGAATCAACCAATAGGAACCATTCCACTCCCTGAACCTATGCTGCTAGCAGTACAACAAAACCCACAGTCCAACTTAAGACTGCAACTCCCAGCCCAACCCAACCTAAATCCAAATAACAGACCAGTTCAATCTATTCAAATAATTAAAACAACATAACTAGAAACTGATCTAAGGGAGTGCAACGACCTTTAACTAAGGTCTAGGTGCATTATAGAAACTGAGGGAGAAAAAAATTTTCAAGTTGAAAATCAGTTACCCACAGAACAACCATTACAAGAAGAAGATGTGGTTAGAAAATAGACTCATGACCAAGCAACTACATCTTCTCCCCTATTCCCAGAATAATTAATCATACTGCGCCCGATATAACACCCTGGCTTTGATATTTTGGGAGAACTAAAGAATTTATACATAAAAATCTTGCTCCTCCAAGCTATCCAAGATATCCCAATATATGCAAAGACCATTGAAGAGATGTGTATAGAAAACCAAGGAGGAGAGTAAAAAATTGCACAACAGTCCAAGTAGTTGGCACCCTATCTGATCTATTATCAAGAAGAGAAGCATCTGCCAGAGTGATAGTGCAAATCAATGGACAAACATTTTCAAATGCTTTAGTTGATTTAGGGGCTGCAATTAATATTTTAACAACTACCACTTGTAAAAAGCTGGGCATTACATTAGTAGAACCAACTTTCACCAAATTAGAACTGGCTAACTGATCAGTGGTTAGGCCAAAAGGCACACTACATGATGTCATGGTATCTGTTAATTCCTGGGAGTATCCTGTCGACTTTATGATAATAAACCCCAAAAACGGACTCGATGGACATCCGTTAATTTTAGGCAAACCTTGCCTCGCAACTGCTGATGCTTATATTGGCTGCCGATAAGGCAATATGACCATAACTAGAGTGATTAACATCAAGAATCTAGCCCTATATCCTCCAGCCCAGCCAAGTGTAACAATAATAAAAGCTAATAAACATCTTGTATCATATCTCACCGAAAACATTAGATCCCCATTAACTATAGAAGATGCCCTTAATTTCAAAGATAAAACAAAGGATGATGTTATTAACAACTTCATTAACCAAGCTAAATCTAGATCCCATGTACAATGTCACATGATAGAGGCAACATTTGAAAATGAACTAGAAGAAGAACCTTTCAAAGACACTCATGACTAGACAATACCTACTACTTCTATTTCAAATAGCAAAACTATAGAGATTGAGCCAGGAAAAACTTTAAACATCAATAATAACCTAACTCTTCAATAGGAAGAGAAGCTGGTCCAGTTACTGAGAAAATACAAGGAAGCTTTTGCATGGGATTATCCTGACATGAATGGAATTGACCCCCAGCTATGTACCGACCACATTTATACAGAAAAGGATGTGAGACCTATTCACCAACCCCAACAGTGACTTAACCCTCACCTGAAAGAAATTGTGAAAGCTAAATTACAAAAACTTTTGGATGTAAACATTATTTATCCAATCTCCAATAGCAAATGGGTTTCTCCACTAGTAGTGGTGCCAAAGAAGAATGGAAAGTGGAGAATTTGTGTAGATTATAGAGAATTAAACAATGCAATCCAAAAATACCACTTTCCCTTCCATTCATTGACCAGGTATTATATACATTAGCAGGAAAGAAATGCTTTTCTTTCTTGGATGGCTTCAGTGGGTACAATCAGATTTAGATTGCCCCTGAAGACCAGGACAAAACTACTTTTACCTATCCTTAGGGAACGTTTGCCTACAAAGTATTACCCTTTGGCCTATGCAATGCCCTTGCCACATTTCAAAGGGCTATCCTTAGTATCTTTTCAAATTTAATAAATGAAGGGCTCGAAATATACATAGATGATTTCACACCATACAGAGATGATTTCGACCCAGCACTAGATACATTGGAAAAGGTGTTGCAACAATGTATCGCCACTAGGCTCTGCTTGAGCCATGAAAAGTATTACATGATGATGACTGAAGAACTCATCCTAGGTCATTATATCTCAGCGGCTAGAATACAGGTAGGTCCGAGTAACATTCAAATAATTTTGTTAATACCTACTCCTACCACACAGACAAAGGTATGTAGTTTTCTTGGATTTTTTGGTTATTATAGGAGATTTATAGAATATTTTTCTCAAATAGCTACACCTCTATACACACTAATGGGGAATGTTTATTTTTCTTGGATAGATAAATGTGACCTTGCTTTTGAGGATCTAAAAAATATTGTGTCAATAGCCCCAGTGCTAAAAGGGCCAAATTGGGATCTGCCATTTCACATTTCATCAAATGCTTCAGACACAACTATTGGAGCAGTCCTTGGGAAGGAAGAAGACAGAAAACGATATACAATCTATTATATTAGCAAGAATTTGTCTCCTGCTGAGCTAAATTATACTGTTGTTGAAAAAGAATTTTCAGCTGTAATAAATGTTGTAAATAAATTTAGGCATTATATCACTGGATATCCTGTTGTTTTATATGAAGATCTCTCTACCATAAAATATTTAGCAAATAAACCAATTACAAATGGTAGAGTAACAAGACGGTTGATACTATTGTAGGAATTCAATATCACAATAAAAGATCGACCTGGGAAAGAGAATCCTGTAGTTGATTTTCTCTCACGAATGCTGAAGCCAGTGGACGCAGCAACAGTTGAAGATCAATTTCCAGATGAACATTTATTCACTGTTATTGTCAAGACACCCTAGTATGCTGATGTTGAAAATTATTTAGCAGTAGGAAAATTACCAAAACATCTAACCCCGAATGAATGAAAATAAAGTGTGCAGCGTAGTACCCAATTTTCTTGGATTGGGGGCTACTTATTTCATACAGGTGCAGACATTCACATCAGAAGATGCATCCATGAAGATGTAACATTTGACATTCTCAAAACCTGTCATGATGGACCATGTGGTGGACATTTCATAGATTGAAGAATTGGCCACAAAGTTCTACAGATAGGGTATTACTAGCCCACAATCTTCAAAAACGTGAAAAAATTTGTTCAAGCTTGTGATAGTTGCCAAAGAGAAGGACAACTTGGATAGTCCGACGAAATGCCTTTGAATGCATAGCTAGTAATCAAACCATTTTAGCATTTGGCACTTGATTTTGTTGGTCTAATCAACCCATCATCAAACCAGAAAACATATATTTTGCTAGCAACTGAGTATGTGACCAAATGGGTTGAAGCAGAGGCACTTACAAGAGCTACATAAGAGTCTGTCATTGATTTTCTATTCGAAATATTTGTGCGATATGGCCTTCCAAGAGACATAATCACAGACAGAGGACCATAGTTTGCAGGTAATAAAATTTCTGCAACATTAAAAAACTATCATATTCAGCACCCACAGGCAAATGGCCAAGTAGACAACACGAATAAAGTAATAGAAGCTATTCACAAAAACCATTGTGTCACACAGACGCGATTGGGCTACAATATTTCTAGAAGCCTTGTGGGCATATCGAAAAATGTGGAGACACACCATTGGTTATTCACCATATCAGCTAGTATTTGGAAAGGAACCCATTTTTCCAATAGAATTCGAAATAAAAACATTGAGAATAGTAGAGGAAGTCGGTCTAGATTTAAATAAGGCCCATATTAATAGACTACAACAAATCAACGAGTTAGATGAAGTTAGACTCTTGGCTCTTCAACATACTACATTAATCCAACAGTAGAGAGAAAAATGGCATTATGCCCTCATAAAAAGAAAGGTCTTCCACGAAGGAGGATGGGCACTCCTATACGACTCGAGGTTTCAGGATTTTCCGTGTAAAATTCAAACTCATTGGCTGGGACCGTATGAAATCCACAAAGTGCATAATAGTGGCACTATTACTTTGACTACTATTGACAGATCTAGACATACATTTAAAGAAAATAACCACCCTGTTCGACTATACCACAAACCGCTTATTCAGGAATCCTTCTACTAGCAACTCTGGGAAGTTTTTGACATGCAGATTTTGGCTAAGGAAGAGAACTCTTCCTCGCCTTTGGTTCACTAAGTAATTTGATTGCTTTTAAAATTTTGTGTATAACTTTTTCTGTTCTATTTGTGTACATTACTTTCTATACAAATTTTATCATTTTTGTGATTTTTTTATATTTTGCTATTCCTTTCCAAAGGAATAGCATTTTCACCATTTTGTTGTTCCTTTCCGAAGAAACAACACTTTTGCATTTCGCTGTTCCTTTCTAAGGGAACAACATTTTCACCATTTTGCTATTCCTTTCCGAAGGAACAACACTTTTGCATTTTGCTATTCCTTTTTGAAGGAACAACATTTTCGCTGTTTCGTTGTTCCTTTCTAAAGGAACAACACTTTTGGATTTTGTTATTCCTTTCTGAAGGAACAACATTTTTGCAGTTTTTCTGTTCCTTTCTGAAGGAACAACACTTTTGCATTTCATTATTCCTTTTCGAAGGAACAACATTTTCACCATTTTGTTGTTCCTTTCCGAAGGAACAACACTTTTGCATTTTGTTGTTCATTTATGAAGGAACAGTATTTTTGCCATTGCTTTTCCTTTCTGAAGGAACAACACTTTTTCATTTTGCTGTTCCTTTCCATAGGAACAACATTTCCACCTTTTTGTTGTTCCTTTTCAAAGGAACAACAATTTCACGTTTTGTCGTTCCTTTCTGAAGGAACAACACATCCGCCTTTTTGATGTTCCTTTCTGAAGGAACAAAACTTCCATTTTTATTGTTCCTTTCCGAAGGAACAACATTTTTGCATCTTTTTTTTCTGCTTACTTTATTTTTCTATTCCGATTAAGGAACAACTACTATTCTTCTCAAGGAACAACACTTTTGAGAATGTTTTTTTCCTTTTTGCTTCCGGTTTTTATGTGTAAATATTTTTTTGCTGTCCCTTTAAAAAAACGGCAGATGTTCTATCTAAAGAACAACACTTTTTGAGTTCATTTTTCTTTTTGTTTTCATGTGTATGTGTGTCTTACCATTTAGAGGATTTTTGTGAGTGATGGTCATTTAAGGCATAGCTATACATTTATGCAAGAAAATAAAAACTAGAGGATACTAAAATCAACAAATTAAAGAAAAATCGTTATCTTTAAAAGAAATTTCTTTGAATTGATAAGAGAAAAGAGGAAAGGACACAACTATTTACATCACTTTGTTGTCTTTATTTTCACTAATACCAATGTGATTGATTATTTTTATCATGATGCTTCTTTTTAATCCCCATAACTCTCTTTGATCATTATTATTGAATAAGAATAAGGGCATATTTTTCTCTATTTAGATGTTCAGACTTCTTCCACCATCCCTATTGAGACACCCTCTATGTATAAATAGGAAAAATTTTATATAAAGGAAAAGAAGAAAAAGAAAAAATGTATATCTATATGATTACTAACATGATTTGTCAGATGAAGGATAGTAGGTCTCATCAAGATCCATCCTACCATGATCATAAGGAAGAAAGTGAAGTGGCATTCCCACTATGGCCACCACACTAGGGATATGATCCAAGAGGCACATCAGAAAGAATAAAAGGTCCTTGGAATAGGAGGTCTCATCACAAGCTGGCCTACCCACCTTTCACTCCTTCCTCGTGAATGGCATTGTGATTCATCTAGTTACCAAGACAACACAATGGCCTCCATTTTGACATTGCACAACACTTTCCTAGGCATACACAGAGGATTATGTTTCCAAGGGTGAAATAAGCAACTCTGTCAAGGTTATGGACACTTGTGGGAAACAGATCTCTATTGATGGTATTGAAGTCATATTTCCTATACAACAATAGTTATTATAAACCTTCTTCTTATATCTTTATAGAGATTTCAAATGAGATTATATCCTATAAACCTTTCGAACCTTTCACACATGAAAATCATTTATAAATCAATCATGACGGTTAAAGTGGACAATGACTGCATAAGAAATTTTGTTCACATCAGCTGTCCTATCCTCCATTTTTCACATCATATGATGGCATTTCCATATTTATTAGTGATTTCAACATACACCTTGATTTTGATAATCTACTCATTTTTGTAAACATGTCATATATCTATACGTTGTTTCTTTATTCCGCTGTATGATTGAAGTTTACCATGTTGCTCCTTTATTTGATGGTTGAGGATCGCATATCACATTACAGGGGGCATAGGTGATCTTGATAATTCACTACCATATGTGTCAGCTCATTATTTTGAGGTATTATGACATTCACCAAAACTCGGGAATAGCAAGCCTAATGGTATTGTGTTTCCCAATATGCATGGCTTGCTATTCCAATGCCATTTCTATGTTTTGCTCTCCAAAAATTAGCAGTAAGTTAAAAGTTTGAACAGCTTGCTATTCCATCATATTCTCTGTGTTTTCTTAACAGTGAGCGAAAAATTTGAACAACCTACTATTCCATCGTCGTCTTTATGTTTTTACAGTGTGAATAAGATGGGAGGAAGATCAATTCGCAATGAGCCACAAGTGTTAATGGTGTCTGACACTGCACGAGAAATCTTAGCAAGAGCAGGATGGATAGCTTACCTTAACTATCTATAACAATCTAACGAGACAATGGTAGTCGAGTTTCTGCAGAATTTGTAGGAAAATCATTCCATGGTGAGAGGGAGACAAATAGTAGTCATAGATGACATAGTTACTGAAGTTTCGGGACTGCTAGCCATTGGACCTGTATGGACTTTGGAAAAAGTCAGACTGTGAGACGCCATAACCATCTTCAAGGACGAAGGGAAAAACATTACTGTCAAAGGGAAAGGAGTCTTACCGGCAACCTTGGGAGAGCCTTGGGTAGAATTGGTGAGAATTATCCAAAGGTACATCAATCGCAATGGAAGAAAAGACATGGTAAGGCCACGCCATCTCAAATTTTTAGTCGTGTTAAAGCAAAAATGTGCTGTGAATTTGCCTGCGTTCTTAAATTTTTTATTACATGATGTTGCCCAAAGCATGCGAAAATCTCACCATGAAGAGTCAGTAGTAAGCCATTATGGTTTAATTTGATTGATAGTTAGTTACAGTCTAGCACAACAACACAGTAGATGGCAAGAATTGATTTTCTCGATAGATGGGGCACCGGCCTTGCTAACCCCAAAACGAAAACATATTGCTAGCACATCGAGTAGACTACCGAAATGAAGACAATCTGTCAAATTGGCAAGGAGCAAAGGAATGCTGAGAAATTCCCAGGGAAACATTAGTCAAGCTATGGAAATACATGATTTAGAAGATGAACAACCCCCACAACTTGAAGGTGGGGAGAATGAAGAATAATTGGAGGAAAACGATGAAGAAGAACCAGATGAGGAGATAGAACAATCCGGTCAGGAAGAAGGGGAGGAAAGAGAGTAGCACAACAAAATTCCACTACAAAACCCTTTGCAAGAAGATGAATTGGCCCAAATTTTGGCCAATATGGGCAAGTATGTCCAAACGCACCACCCACTCAACCCCCATACCAAAGAATGGCCACAGGAACAGTCTTCTCATGATAAGAGTGCATCTGAGGAAATGTGTGATGAGGTGGGAGAAGAAGAGGACCACTCTGCTTAGGATAAGAGTGTATCAGGGGATAAGAGTGATGAGGATGAGGAATAAGAACAATCTATTCCTAGTCAAAATACACCCGAAGAATTGCATGAGGAAGAAGAGGTAGAAGAATAAGTTACCTAGGAGACAGCAGGACAAACTAGGGTTTCTACCCCTGAAAAACTTGATTAACAGAACAATAAGGAGGTGTTTCTAGAAGGAAACATGGAAATTGGCCAAGGTGAAGGTACAATGCCTAATGTACAAAACCCAAGCCTGAGAAAACAAATAGCTATTCCTTATATGAAAACAGAGGAAATTAGGAAATTGTGAAAGGAACAACAGAGATTGCTTAACATAATTAAGCAACTTCAGCAATAAATAAGAGTCTTAAAAATGGGGAAGAACTCAAAAGGAACCTCTGGGGAAAAGTGTCCAACCACCCAGGAAAAACCCCATAAGAAAAAAATCAGGAGGACTCGAGTCAAACTTGTTATTCAGAATCACAAGGAACAACATTTGGCTGTTGCAAATGTAGAAACAAAAATGAACAACACAACAACCTATGACAAGGAAGTCTAGACAAACCAGATAGTCTATGAAAACGAAACTTAAACCATAAAGACGATATGTCATAATAAGGAGGTCCAAGTATATCTCCAACCCAAAATTGTCATGATGGATAATGACCCGAGGACTGTAACTCTATAAAACAATTTGGCACAAGCCCAACAAATGATAGAGAAGCTCATAAAGGAAACTGTTCCTCAAGAAAAGTATCAGAAGTTACAACAACAACTAAAGAACATCAATGTGTCAGAAGCCAGGCGTTTGATGGATGGCGAAAGGCAGAAGAAAGAGTCAAAAAGGTAAGCCATAGACTAGACACAGTTATAAATCAAATGGATACCTTATGTTCTCTATATACTGATGTTCTAGCATGTAGGGCACCCACCAGAAACTATGCTTTGTTTTCTGATGGAAAGATATTTACAATTGAAAATTAAGGCTATCAAGTTAGGAGGGCCTATAGAGATAAAAACCATTGATGACTTCATAAACTATTGTAAGCATTACAAGGTGAAATTTCAATGATTGTTATGTGAATTTTATTTGCAGAATCTTCTGTTAGATGGAGAAACAGAAAAAACCCCTAGGCCTTTTGTGGTGATGTCCAACTTTAGGCATTTATTTCTGTTGGTGTTAATCGGATAAAGTGGCTTAAAGCTTACAATGCCTTCCAAATATAGGAGAATGGATTAGATCTATGTGTAGGGAGTGAACCTAGAGACCCGTTGCAATTAGGGAATAAACATAGGAGCTTAATGAGTACTTAGGGTGTAATCCAGACATTAGGACCTATTAACACAACAATCATCCGACAAGGGGTAGAATACTTCTTAACCATCAAAGACCTTGCCATAGCAGCAACCAAATTCCGATACCAGACTTCTAATCGTAATATCCAAAATAGAAAGCCATTGAATTATGAGAACTTTAAGCTAGCTGCTAATCGCTCGGTTACTATGGTGACCTTATCTTGAGAGAAGGCCCATCTTGGTTAGGCTGTAGGTTCCAAAGTCTAGTCATTTGGTATCCTGCACCAGGATATAGAGCCTTATATGAGTTGCCTGAAGATCAGACGGGGCATATTTTTGAAGTCTTAGCTAGGAATCATGGTTGTAGACCACCAACTGAGAATCCTTCTCTAGCCTACTCCCTAATTGCCTTGCATGTGAATTACAATGTCTTCATGAGGGCATGAAAAAGGGTAAGCGGAGGGGTGTGTTTAGCATTAGAAAAGGTATGTAATTGCCACTCATTTCATTATCTTTTTCTTTCATTCATAACTTCTTTACATTATGAGATGGGCATATGATGAAGGATTATGATAAAGTTTAAGAGATTTGTAAGTAACATAAAATGACTAATTATTACCCTTTTCTATGAAAAAAATGAAGAAAATGAAAGATCACCATCTCAAAGGAAAAGACAAAGTGAAACCGACTGTTGTCCCTTTGACAAGGAATCACATCTAGACAAGGCAATCTAGATCAGAGTGCATGAGCTAGGAAAAGGAAGAAGAAATACCATATCTATGCAAGAGGATGAAGAGATAGCTAAAAGATAACGATATGGTAAATCCCTCAGGATCCTTTGATCCTGAGGGATCACTACCTTAAGAATATCTATCTTTGGTATTTCTACTTGGCCGCTATAAAAAGGGACATCAATGCTAGCCCATGGGGTGGATTATTGTTGTTTTATAGAACTTGCTATTGCAAATTGAACTTTGATCATGAATCTCTTTAAAGAGAAATTACTGTAACTCTGTTTTCATGATTAATACATAAATCTTATCACTGTTTCATCTTTGATTCTGGAGTAACCATAGCAGTGAGTCCTTGGAGGCTAAGGGCTCGGCCCTAGTGGATCACTTGCTTCTCATACCATTATCTTCCAATTCCAAGTCATGTGTGGTTTGATTTCTCTTACTTGTTTCATTCAGTAATCTGTTGTTCCTTGTTAATTTGTTTACTGGCTTTGTTATATTTAACTCGTATTTGAATAATAAGGTTATCTTCTGCAACTGAAATGTTATGTTGTTCATTCAGAAATTGCAACGCGTTGCTATTCCTTTATAGATAGATATTACTATGTAGCATTCTTGTTCCTTTACATATTAACATTACTATTCATTTATAGAGTAACATTGTTGTGCATTTATAGATCGATATTGTTGTTTATGTAGCTACGGTTTACCTCTAAGTGTGATTGATGTTCGTCTAGATTGCCATTCCATCACAACTACAATTGCTGTTTCTTTATAACTGTGGTTAATATTTATTATGCTAAACTCAGATTACTGATTTCATCATTATAGATTTGCCTATGTGTTAACATTTGATTTAGTTCGTTGTGTGTTTACATTTGATTCAGTTTTTTGTTCAATATTTTGTAGACTTATTTAAGTTTGCTGTTCCATTCTTGGTTTGTTGTTCGAATCGTTTCTAGTTAAAGGTTGTTGCTCAATACCTTTAGATTACGATTGCTACTTAATTCATTCCTCTATGTTAAAGCTTTGTTGTTCAATATTTTCAATAGATTAGTTGTTGTTCCCTTTTCTATTAATTGAATTATCATTTCAAGTAATTGCTTTGGTGTGAACAAAACAATCTACAATTGTAGTGAACATTGACTATTGCTATTTGGTTCCCAGATTGAAGATCTTCTCTTTGATTGTTTTTCATTTGCTTCAGTTTACAAAGGGAAGAGTTATCATTATTGCACCATTGACTGATGAGTGTTGTAGTTTTTTAAATGAATGATTTAGTTACAAAGCATTTCAATTTCTTGCCATTACATTCAGGGTTTGTTTCCAACATTTATTTGCTTTTTTGAAAGCACTATACTAGTAGCATTACTATTGACAAGTGACCACCTCAGATTGAGTACACTCTTGAGATAACAAATCGTACCTGGATTGATAATTAATGTATGTTAAATAGAGGTTAAAAAAACCCTTTTTACTTCTAGACACCCATGAGAACTCATTTCCCCCCTTATTATGGGGACATGATTTTTTTCAAAGGAAATGTGAGAAAATATAGGTTTTACCACTCCTCTTACAATTCCCATGATGAAGGTACTTATCTCCTTGATTTCATAATTGTGGAAGGTGTACATATCCACAACTACCACATGTGTTCCATGATTGGTAGTTAAGGTTCTAGATTTTTAGTATGGAACATGGTGATGAAGGAAACAAAGTAAATTTTGGAAAAATGGAAAACTAAGGATTATTCAGCATGTAAAACCAATTAGTACCCCCTCACCTTTTCTATCGTTTCTTATCATAACCCCTTTTTAATGTGCTCATATCTCAGGTAGCTCTATTATTTTATTAAATTCAAGAAAGATAATACTTACATTATTCAATGTACAATAAAATTTCCTTCTCATTCTATAAATAAAGTGTGGTAATTAAAAAATACATGCTAAAAAATTTGAACATTTAATCATAATTAAGTCTAGTTAATCAATGGGATGCAATACAATGACATTCTATCACATCCCCTTCGAATAACACAATCATAAATATTCTCTTCTCATTAACATCACTTCCTTTCCTCATTCTTTAGTTTTATTTGGAGTGTCATCCTATTCACTATATTAGTATACCACCAAACTTCAAAATTACAGCATATGCCTACATTAGTAATCAAGTAGGCATACATATTATAGAAATTATCAAGAAACACTTATCTTATGCACAAGATTTCACAACTCCATGATGTAAGCATCTATTCAGATATATGTGTGTATTTTTTATTTAATACTTCTCTCTATGGATATGCATCCATCCCATATAATGCCTTCCATAGGAAGTAATTCCATTATCCTTTCTAACTCACCCACAAGATTATATCCACCATCCCACATGAACTTTTAACTTTCCACCTCCTTCATACAGTCACCCTCTAGGCTTAGATGTCACCATCTCTATTAAACAATCCCTTAGGTGATTGTTAGGACCTCATATTGTCTCTTTTTGATCATACATTTTTCTATGATGTTATCCTTTTCAACCTATATTTAAAGTCCTTGTTATGGTTTTAACCCAATTGTTCCTAAGGTACACAATATTTCTTCTCATCACTATAGGTTTAATTATTTTACATATATTTATGCTATATTCATAGTTAATCATTCAATTGAATAGTTGCTGAAATAGTTAAAGAACGATGTACAGTCCACGTTGCTAAAATTGCCTGGAGACTACACAATTATTTCTATAGTTGCTAAAATAGTAAGAACGACACACAAATCTCGCGGCTGAGGCAGTTGTGATTTGCATTCTAAAAATGGATAGCGACAGAAGAAGATCACTAAAGGACCTGCTGCACTGGATGTAACTGTCATGATCCAAAGACAACATTACTGTAACAATATTTTGTTGATGAGAAACTGATTTCCCTATTTTTTGTATATTGGGTTAAAATAGAACTTACAATGTAATCTGTTGTAATAGATGTCTCCTCTTTAAAAAAGATGAGACATCTACATTAGAAGGGGGGATGAATAGACTGCGGGAAAGGCTTAGTTGAAGGAACACGACTAGAATCCTTTTTGTAATATGACATATTGATGGATGAATAAAATCTTGTTTTGAACATCTCGTTATAGTTCTTGTCTCATGTGGAATATTGTGAGAAGGATAGGGCCCACCTTCATCACAAGGTTCACCCATTATATTACTGCAATGTGTTAAGTGTGTCTTTTATCCATGCCTTGTTAACAGTACTGTTTACTAAATATTGTTTATATATTTTTGCTGAAACTCTATTTTCTCTCCAATTCATTGTTGTATTGTTTAAGTTTATCTACAGTCAATTCATGAGTGTTTCATTGGTGATTGATTTTACAAAGTGAGTTGGCAAGCTCGATAATTAGAAACAGGTATTAAAGATCCCTGCTCTAGGAATAGGGTCCTGTTCTCTATTACAACATAGCCCATGCTTTCCTTTGCAGATTGATTCTTTTCATTAGATTACTCTTTGAGTGAATTTAAGCATTCTTTGGTAGCTGTCTGTAATAGAGTGTTTTTGTTGTAACTCAGAGTGGAGTTTTAGTTTTCTTGAAGAAAGGTGTGATTGGTTTTTACTACAATTTTTACTGCTTTTGAGATTGAGTACATATAGTATGTAGTTGCCTTTGAAATAACCAGACTTCGCTAGGTTGACAATTTATGTAGCACTTGGTTGTTTGAATTAATAAGCAATTAAAGTGACCAACATTTTGGTGCCGTTGCTGGGGAAGGCAATCATAGATTTTAAAAGCATCAATGATTTTCTTTTAGATGTACAAGATGCATGAGAGGACACAAGAAAACTAATCCTACAGGTAGCAAGGACAAAGGAAGAGGAGGAAGGAAAATTTTTATTGATGAGATTATTTCGAAAGCTGAAAATTCTCAGAGGTTAAGTTCTCAGAGGTAACAAACTCAACACTCTCTCGAAATGAACTATGAAACAAAGGAAGTAGTGGGACCTAAAAGGGCTGACGAGATAGTAGAACATATTGAGGAACAAGTAGAGGACATTGAGGAACCAACAGAAGATATTGAGGGGCCAATAGAAGTTGAGGAACCAGCTCAGGACATTGAGGGTCCAACGAAAAGCGCTAAAGACTGGGCAAGTGCAACAGGGGAACAAACAGTGGATGGAAACAATGAATGACTCTTTGGTGGGGGACATGGAGGAGGAGAAGGAAGAGGCGAGGATTCTCTCTCCACCTTGGAATTCCCTATTGGGGATCTTCCCAGAGGGGCAACTCCTATGAAGAACATCCCACCCTCAGCGTTACCTAACATCCCTGGTTTATCATCTAAATACTCGGATGAATTTCTTTTTGAGTTTGATTTATTGTGTAGAAGTTATGATTATGTTACTAATGCTCAAAAGTTGAAGTTATTTCTAACAACATTAAAGGAAAATGCACTAAGATGGTTCATGAGCCTTGAAGGTCATGTGATCAAAACATGGGAGCAGATGAAGGAGAAGTTTCTGGCCAAATATCAAGACTATTGCTGGACAAGAGAAAAAAAGGAGGAACTATTCAAGATGGTTAAGAAGGAGGATGAAAATTTGGAGGATTTTGTGGAAAGATTACAGTATAATCTATAGAGATCCAATCACCTTAATGTAAGTAAGGATATTCTTAAGACAATATTATTGAAATGGGTACGGGATGACTATTTAGACATGTTAAATATGCTTGGTAAAGGGGATATATGTAAGGAATCATATGATGAAATTTTCAATCTCTGTAAGAGATGTTCAAGAGGAGCTGCAAACAGACCAAAAAGCAGGGATAGTACATATTCAAGAGTCCAAAAATCAGCCAGTGGGGGAGCAACAAGAGCTTAAATAGGTAATCTACTTGAAGAATTTAAAATTGAAATGTTAAGTTCTTTTTCTTCACAGATTGATACGTTGAAGGTTAAAAGGAAACAAGCAGAGGCAAAAGTTGCTTTGGCTATCTTCTGTCCTAAATGCAGAGAAAAACATCCACTAAGGGAATTTCCATTAGACAAGGTACCAATTTGTACCATTTGTGAAAATGATCATGAAACTTAGAAAAGTCCCTCTTTGCCAAGAATAAAAGTAGCCTTACAACCAACTGAGGAGGAAGCTGAAGTAGTTTATTTGCTAACACAGAGGAGGCAATGGCAACCACGAGGAGAAGGTGTGAACTCTAGCATGCCATTTAATCGTTGGAATAATTATCCTTATTTCAATCAAGCAAATTACCCACCCTTCAATCAAATGCGATATCCACCTTTTAACCAAACAAACCCTCCCTTTGTAAACCATATAATGTGGACTCCTTGGCCTCCATAACAACCTTATTTTAATTAATGGAACCCAAACTGGAGAGCTTAGCAAATGGCATTTCCAAATCAATTCCCTCAGTATCAACAACCTTTCTCATTACCATCAGGTGCTCCACAATAATCAGACAATGAGACCCCAGCTACCTATACAACCGAACCCTAATATTAATAATAATAAAGTTGTGTAAGTCATTGATATTCAGAACTAGCCTATATCTCCTATTCTCCCTCTGCAATGTAATGATATCCATTTTTGGTCTGGGAGAATAGTTGAGCCTATTATTGATGATATTACTTCTTTTGACTTTGATCAAGAAGAGACAGAAAATGATAAATCATGTAATAAGGGTGCTAAAATAGTCGAGCCACCTTCTAATAAAAATGCTGAAACAATAGAGCCACCATTCCTTGAGCGTTTAGCTCTCACTAAGACACCTGAGCCACCTACTTTTAATCTTCTAGGGGAATTGCAGAATCTTTATGCTAAAATTCCACTTCTACAACCATCCAAAGATGTATCAATTTATGCGAGAACCGTCAGAGACATTTCCATTAAGAAGCATGGTAGGAAAGCTAAAGATTCTCTTACAGTTCATGTGATGGGTGATCTAGCTACTTTAATGCTGGGAAAATCTCCACCTGTAAAATATGGTGATCCCAGTCATCCTACGGTCATAGTACAGGTTGGAAAGACTATTGTTTCACGAGTTTTGGTAGACTTAGGTGCTGCTATAAATATTATGACCCTTGAAATTGCACAACTATTACAGCTGAAAAATGTAATTAGAGAAACACCAACTATCGTAGAGTCAACTGACCATTCCACAATCAAACCAGAAGGGGTTATTGAAGACCTAATCATTTCAGTTGAATATTGGAACTACCGAGCTGACTTTGTTGTATTACAGACTAAAACAAATTTGGTGGGCACCCACTGATTTTGGGGAGACCCTAGCTGGCTACATCATAAGCCTTTATCAGTTGTAGATTAGGATCAATGCTAATTTCTAATGGATGTGAAACTAAGCAGCTCACTCTCTACCCTCATGCTACACCTATGATTAACAATGATAATTTTGTATGGTTAGACTATGAGGATAATGACACTCAACCCATTTTGACTATTGGACAAGCCTTAACCTTTAAAGACATCACAGAGGATGAAGTAATTAGTAATTTTGTTTCTGAACCCTCCTCAGTTGCCTCTGAATCATATAATCAGTTAATTGCAATTTTGGAACCTGAAACATAGGAAAAACTTAAATTTGAAAATTTACCTCAAACATCAACTGCTATCTCCTCTAAAAGTATAACAGTAGAAATCGAACCTGGAAAAACATTGAACATAAACCCTAACTTGACAGATGTTGAAACACAATAGTTAATGAAGTTACTTCGTGAAAATAAGGAAGCACTCACATGGGACTACATAGATATGAAGGGGATCTCCCCTGAATTATGTACACATCTTATCTATATTAAGGAAGGATGCCAACCATTCTGTCAACCCTAGTGGTGAATGAATCCCAATCTGAGGGAAATTGATAAAGAAAAACTTCAAAAATTGCTTAATGCAGGGTTTATATACCACATATCTGACAATGAATGGGTTTCTCCATTGGTGATAGTACCTTAGAAAAACAGGAAATGGAGAGTGTGTGTAGATTATAGAGCCTTAAACAAAGCCATTCAAAAAGATCAAATCCCCTTGCCATTTATTGATTAGTTGCTAGACAATTTGTGAGGGAAGAGATTCTTTTCCTTTTTAGATGGTTTTAGTGGATATAACCAAATCAAAATTGCACCTCAAGACCAAGAGAAGACCACTTTTACTAGTCCATGGGGAACTTTTGCCTATAGAGTTCTCCCATTTAGACTATGTAATGCTCCAGCAATGTTTCAAGGAGTAGTGATAGGAATTTTTTTTGATATCCCTAATGACTCTATGGAGATATTTATGGATGACTTTACTCCTTATGGTACAAATTTTGAAGATGCATTACAAAACCTTGAGAAAGTACTTAAACATTGTATATAAGCTCATCTTTCCTTAAGTACTGAAAAATGCCATGTGATGATGAATGAAGGAATTGTATTGGGACACTTCATTTCATTCCTAGGGATTCAGGTTGATCCATCCAAAGTGCAAGTAATTCAGACTCTTCCTATCCCTAAAACAGAAAATAGTGTAAGAAGTTTTTTAGGACATGTTGGATATTACAGAAGATTCATCAAATTTTTTTGTAAAATAGTTTCTCCTTTGTTTTTGTTACTTATGAAAAATGTTGAATTTAAGTGGACTGATGGCTATCAGAAAGCATTTGATGAACTTAAGCATCAGTTGTCTACAACTCCTATTTTAAGGGGACCTGATTGGGAACTTCCCTTTCATATATCCTCTGATGCTTCAGACACTACAATCAGAGCTGTCTTGGGCAAGAAGAAAATAATCTTCTTTATGCTATCTATTTCATTAGTAAGAATATGACCCCTGCTGAACTTAATTACATAGTTACTGAAAAGGAATTTTTAGGAGTCATTTAAGCTATTAATAAATTTCGACATTATATTACTGGTTACCCTACTTTTGTTCATACTGATCACTTGGCCATTAAGTATTTAACGAACAAATCTGTTACAAATGGCCGAGTTACCAGGTCGTTATTATTACTACAAGAATTTGATATTACAATTGTAGATCGACCTAGTAAGCAAAATGTAGTTTCTGACTTCCTTTCTTAGATAAAAACTAATGATAATACTCTAGTAGATGATTCCTTTCCCGATGAATACTTATTTGCAGTATCTTCTCACTCACCTTGGTATGCAGACATTGCCAATTATTTGGTTGCAGTGAAGTTACCATCACACCTATCACATAGAGAGAAAAGGAAGATCATTCAACAAAGTGCTTGGTACAACTGGATAAGTGGGTGTCTTTTTCATACAGGACTTGATTAGGAAATTCGGAGATGCATTAGAGAAGATGAGGTTTATGATATATTAAAGGCTTGTCATGATGGCCCTTGTGAAGGGCATTTTGCTGACAAATGAACAACACATAAAATTCTCAAAATGGGGTATTATTGGCCCTCACTTTTCAAAGATGCAAAGAAATATGCAAGGCTTGTGATAACTGTCAGAGAATGGGTCAACCTAATCATAGAGATGAAATGCCACTAAACCCCTAGGTAATACTTCAATCCTTTGAAAGATGGGCTCTAGACTTTATAGGACCCATCAATCCTCCATCCAATCAAAGAGTTTACATATTGGTTTGTACAAATTATATGACTAAATGGGTTGAAGCTAAGGCACTTACTAGAGCTGATGAAGAATCTGTTTTAAACATTCCATTTGAAGAAATATTTATTAGATTTGTAGTGCCTAGAGAACTAGTCACAGATGGAGGACCTCATTTCAATTCTCATGGTTTTAAAGATACACTTGAGAAATATCATATTAATCATAAAATGACTACAACTTACCACCCCTAAGCCAATGGTTAAGTGGAAAGTACAAATAAATTCATAGAATCCATTTTAACAAAAATAGTGAAGGAGAATAGAAAGGATTGGCTTCAGAGGCTGCCTGAAGCATTATGGGCTTACATAACTACTTGGAGGAACACTACAGGTTTTTCACCTTATGAATTGGTTTAGGGTAAAAGTGTTGTTTTTCCTGTGGAATTTGAAATTAAAACTTTAAGAACTACTTTAGCTGTTAACTTTGATTTGATTGATGCACAGACAGCTAAGTTGCAGTAGCTTCAGGAATTGGATGAAAAGAGGTTAGATGCCATCCATCAAATAGCTATGATTCAATAGAAAAGTACCTAGTGGCATGATAAAAATATTAAGCATATGTAGTTCTGAAAAGGTAATTGGGCTTTATTATATGATTCCCAGTTTGAAAAATTTCAAAGAAAATTACGAACAAGGTGGCTGGGACCTTATGATATAGATACTGTTTTTCCCAATGGAACACTAAGGCTCCTAACAATTGATGATTCTAGAACACCATTGTTAATGAATGGGTATCGGCTCCATTCATATCAACAACCTATTTCTAAAGAGGATTTTAAGGCCACTTGCACGGCAGATTCACATTATATCTTTTTGGGGGAGCCTGCTGCTCCTCATTACATTTAATTTTTCATTATATGTTTTTTTGTTAGATTATATTTCTTAACTAATAATCCCTATCAAGGGTTTCCATGTTACAATTTATTATTTTGTAGGTCTCAAATTGGGAGGCTGGTTGAAAAGAAAAATTGTACTGCAAGCAGGATCAAGTTTCATTTTGGCAAAACATTGTCATCTCACTTCAATTCACAACTCATTCCCCCACATTACGTTTTAGCAACATTTTCCAATTTTTCTTTACAGCAACATCTCTTCTTCTCGTTGCTGAAACACTAACCTCCCATTTTTCTCGTTACTGAAACACCAACTTTTTCCACTTTTCCCCATTGCTGAAACGCCAACTTTTCCCAGTTTTCCCCATTGTTGAAACACCAATTTTCCATTGCTGAAACACCAACCTTTTCCATCTTTCCTTAAAACACCAATTCTTCCCATTTATTTATTTATTTTTCCGTAATTGAAACAAAAATTCCTCTCAAAATGATGAATACATATTACTTTCCATTGTGAGAATTATCTATTGATCCTTGTAATTTTGTTCTTTCACTACCTCTTCCTATGTTTATAAAAAGCATTTCATATAAATACCCTCATATTTCAAAACCCTTTTTCATAACTATTGGTGATCTATTAGCGACGACATTATATTTTTAGCATATCAATCGAAAGTAAACATGAGGTATGTGTTTGTTATGTGTAAATATTTCCCGTACATTCAAACTTATCATTTTAGCCACAGTTGGGGGGGAATACCAAAATTTTGTAATAATTTCATGATACGCCAATCATCATCTTTTTTTTTATCACAATCATGTCTTGTCACCCCATCTCTATCTTATTATGTCACAACCTCATTTGCAAAATTTACTCTGTTTTAGGCGCGGTAATTCGGCTCTGTACTGTGCATTTTACTGAAGCTAGTAACTATGGGAGTTTCTATTATTCGAAATGAACCTGGCTCAACATCTATGTTGGAACTGCACCCACAAGTATTTCAGATTTTTCAGTAGGCAGGTTGGGTAGATTATTTTTAGAGGCTCTAGGGATTCAATCCTCAGCAAGTCCTCGAATTCGCACGTAATCTACAGGAAGGCTACACTACTATTTGAGGAGTCTGAATTCTAGTATCAAAGGATGATATAGCACAGGTTTCAGGTTTACCAGCCGATGGCATTCGATGGTTCAGATGTAAACACATCACTTTGAATGCACAACAAGACATTCTTTTATCGGGAGAGATGGTCGAGCCTAAAGGCAGGGGTGTTGCGTTTCATTCATTACCACCTCCATGGCCGATCATTGCATAGTTTGTCAAGTACTACCTCACCTACGAAGGATGTTACCAGGTAGTTTATCAGCATGATTTTGTGTTGTTAAATCATTTGAGACATGGTCATCTGCTAAATATGCCATACTATCTGCTTGGGTTTATAAAGAATATGTCACATTATTCCATGAATGCGAAGTACCCACTCCTTTTCCTCACTCACCATCGTCTTGTCTAGCTTTTAATTTAGAAGGGTTTTGCCAACATAATCCCCCTCCCATTAACAATCCACCCCCAGAACCCCAAGAAGCTACTGAAATTCCCCAAGCAACAACCCAAAATCCTCAAGAAACTGTTGACATTCGTCAAACAACAACCCAAACTCCCCAATTAGATGCTAAAAAGTCTCAGCAAATCCCTGGAATCCCTCAGCAAACTGAAATTCCTTCTATACAACAACTAGGGAGCATATTTTATTCCCTAGAAATCCCACCACCCACAGCATTCAATCTAATTGACCCCTCCATTACATCGACCCCACCCCATAATTTAGCTAAATCATCCACTCCCACTGTCCATATCCCCAGTGATGATTCAGATGACAACATTCCCATTTCCAAGCTAAAAAGAAAAAGGGAAGAAAAGGTTGCACGCCTACCAAAAAGATGAACAATGGCCTCAGCTAAAGATGCTACTACTACTGATGACCCTCCTTCCCTAAAGAAAACTGCTCATAAAAGAAAAACCACTGTTCTTCCTGCCTTTTTACCTCAAAGACGAATGAGAACATCTTCTGAAGTAGCAATTGAGACCACCACCCTAAATTCTCTACCTATTATCCTAGAACCCCATTCCCCACCACAGTTCCAAGGCCCTAAATCTTTACCTACCTCACTGTTGGGTACTGAAATGAAAAATACCCAAGATTTTCTGACATTATTCCTTTCAGAAGACGCAACTGCCACATAAGAACCAGCTGTTGATCCATCAAAAGTAGATACCCAAGATGATGTACAACATGTACCTACCCCACAAGAACTAGCTACTGACTCAGTAGGTGCTACACAAGAACCACCTGCTGATGAACAGAAAACATATGACTAGCATGTAGCTACCCCACAAGAACTAGCTACTAACTTAGCAAGTGCTACACAAGATCCACCTACTGATGAATAGAAAATAGACGACCATGACAAGGATGTAGCTGCCCCACAAGAACCAGCTACTAATTCAGCAAGTGCTACACAAGAACCACTAGCTGATGATCATAAAATAGACAACCAAGATATTTCACCGACTATAGCTGTTACACAAGAACTAGCGACTCAGTCAGTAGTTTCCAGACGAGAATTATCTGCTGATATGCAAAATTTGGATGCTTAGGATGATATAGCTATTACAGAATCAACTGATGATTCAGTAAATGTCAGACTAAAACCAACTACTAAGGCTATATATAATGAAGCTGCTACAGAACAACAGCCCTTCCATCCACTGGAATCAGCTACAGAGACTATGACTGCTACACAAGGCCCAATCACCTTAGCTTCCCTTCTACAAGAAAATGGGTTTATGAAATCAGAGCTCGAGGTTTATAAGAAGGAATTAATAATGGGAAGGGAAGCCTATGAAAGAGAGCTTAATCTATATACTTTAGCTCATGCAGCATCTGTAGTCGAAAAAAGTGTAGAGAAAGATCGATATAATCAATACATGTGTAGCCAATGTGGTAATATTTATCATCAAGCCGGGTATAAGATAGTCGAAGTCCCATTGCCTGGAGCTACTCCTGCATCTACTCCTGTTATAATAAAAAACGAATGCCCTGCTGTTACACAAGAACCAATAGGGCCTTCAAAGATTTTTGAAAAAGAAATGAAATGACAAGTATCTTGGCCTACTCTTGTTGTTAAAGCTGAAATTCCTGTACCAAGGCCTACAAAGATTGCATTTACTTAGACTGAACCTCAGCCTACAAAGACTGTCTTCACTCAGACCTCAAGCACTCAAGCACAAATGGATATATGGAAGAAGGAGTATGTTATGTCACAAGAAAGGATATTGCAGGAACACAAATTATCATGGTAGAATCATATATATGCAAATTGGGAAGTTTTATAATAGTCTCGTGCACAGCACAAGGAAAATAAAAAGTTAAAAACTAGATTGTCTCTCATCTTTGATTTGGTTCAAACACTACTTGCCACCAAGAAACCATCCTTTAATTATTCTGTGCTTCTAGCAGAATGCCTAACATTCTTCCAAGTAAAGGCAATCAGAGATGGACGACCTCATGATGTATCTACACCTCAACAGTTTATTGAAACCTTCACAGAGGCATCAATCGATGAACAAAATTTACTCTCTGAACTCTATCTCCATAATGAAGCCATGCTTGAGGATAGAAATCTTAATCTGATCCCTCTGGTTGGTGATATTTTGATTAGAGCCTTTGTCTCTTTCCTGGCCAATCAGCTCACCTAGCAAGATGCCTTCATTTCAGTAGCACACGATGAAGAAAATCGCCTTCTGTGGATTCGATCTGAGCCATAGAATGCTACTATTTTCGTTGCTGAACATTGTCGAGTTTTAAGGGAACCAGGAATGACTAAGCATATTCATAGAATTACAGGCAACAGTCTTAAAGGATTGCCAACATTATGATAAAACTAAGGGAGCTCTTGCCTTATAGGAAAACAACCTATTTTGGCAACATTCCCCTCAGGAGAGAAAGGAATACCATCACTTTAACCCTCTTAATCTTCAAACAATAATTTCCCAGCTACCTATCTACGTTAAATGCATTCAACAGTGTGCCTAAAAATGGTTGGGTTATCATTTTCATTTCCCTCTCCTATGGCTGCCAAGACAACAATATAAGGCCTACTTCAGGTTGTCCAAAAAGGAGGAGCTCACAGCATGGCAGAAATTACAGAATGTCTATGTTTTCAGAGATTTAGTTGATAACAACTTATATTCCTTTTGTCTAAGTAATTTGCACTGTACATCCTAGTACTCGGACTCAGACTTAGAGTTAAAGTTGCATGAGAACATGCAACCCTTTCAGTTGGGGGTGTTATAGACATTTTTAGGCACTTCAACCCCAATCATAAATATCCATAAACTGAGGGCCCCTAAGTCCCTAAAAGTGTTTCTTCACTGCCTAAATGAATAAGGTCAGTTGATTACATCATCTCCCAGAAGTTCTCCACTGAAAACTGCTCATAAATGGTCAAAAATAGACCATAATGAAAGCCCAGTGTAGAGGGTGTGATGCATATCACCTTCCCAGTGTACAAGGTATGATGCATACTGAATTGCTCCTCTATAGGGTGCGATGGTCGGGAATGGACAAATTGCAAGGACAAAATGCGAGGTGGAAGATCATGGAATCTTCTAGAAGCTTCCCCTCTGACACTTGCCTCTCTGTTTTCAACTAGGGATGCGTAAGAGCTCATCATTCTCCAAGTGGAAGCATGAATTATCAGAGAGAGGACACTAATCAAGATCCTAGAAGATGACTCACCTCCATATAATCATCTATATATGGATCCCTCATCACAGAGATTCAGAGGCTGGAATTTTGTATCTTATAGAGAAGTGTTGTTGGTTTTTTGGTGTAATTTCATAGTGTTGGGTGATCTAAGCTTTACTTGAGGTGAAGAAGGGCCTTCTTGCTAGAGGATGATGCTAGGTCAGAACATATGGTTGTAATCCTCTTGCTACTTTTCATCTTAATAAGTTATTCAATTTTTCCTCCATATTCTTGTATGTTTCATTATATATGCATTTGTATGGTTAACACACATATGGTCTTGTGTTATTTATGAATATAGATCTTTTTTCTTTGATATTTGTATGTTGTTGTGATTCCACAGGTGCTCTTTGAAGTTGGGCAGACAAAGCAGAAGCAGAAAGGCTCTATCGGGAAGGAGAGGAAATCAAGCGCAAGATTAAGGTTGGTCTCCTTTGTTCCACTCCTATCTATTTTCATAAAGGAAAGCGAAAGTAGACTTTACTTGTCTGTTTCTAAGATAGTCACCAATCTTGGTGGGAATAGTAGCATCCAAGTGGACACTATTCCTGGTAGAAAAATGGCGACTCCGCTAGGGAAAGAACAACCTATCTATCTTTGTTTCTTTTATAAACTTACAAACGGAGCCTGAAGCCAAGCCAGCTAGCCTTAGAATTGCATTTGTTATACAAATGCAAAGTAGATCAATGTTGCCTCAGTCTATCTCTGGGTTTTGTTTATGAATTAAAAAATCGATCTGCAAACAATCTAATTTCCCTAAGTGGTGGCTCTAGTAACCTTTTTAGATCACCCCTGTGTTTTACATATACTGAACATTACTTACTCGGCCTAAATCCCTGAACTGAATTTCAAACTGTGAGTGGAAACTTGTTTAAAAGTCTCACACTAATACCATCACACCCTGCCTTCAAGGCAGAATGTATGCATCGCACTTCCCGAGTGCAGTAGGTGCGCTACATACTGAATTCACAGTGTGACAGGTGCGATGGTCAGGGAAGGTTAACTTTACCTTCAGACTATGGTTTTTTCTCACTATTTTCAGTCCTATTCAGGAGTTTTGCTGTATGTAGTCAATGTATCTCTGTGAAAACCCCCTTCTCTTGCATTATTACGCCTCCTTAGTGCAAAGAACTGTAAGTGTTTTTATGTATTGTGCGCCATTTTCAGTTCTCTTTTGCAAAAAAGTAGCATAGTCGAACTGTTTTTTCTGGATCTTAAAGTGTCGTAGCTGTCATTTTCAGTTTTAGAAGACAATCCCATTGTTCTTGATATTCAATTGTACAGTTACTATTGCATATGATTTGAATTAGTAGTTTTTAAAGTGTCGAAAAGCAATTTTCATTTCAAAATCGCAAAGTGTCTCTCTTACCTTCACTCCATTTTGAAAAGAAATTTATTGAGTATTGTCGCTTTAAAATTAATTTAGATTTGCACATAGCTTTCTTATCATCATTCATACATTAAGAAGGCTGAAAAAAATACATGCATGTGCATTTGCATTTCGACTACTTGGTTTGATTTAGGACAGTGCATTTAGCGTGTGCTCTGTGCTCTTTGCAGAAAGATTCTTAACTTTCTTTCCTTAGTAGCTAGGATTTTCATTGCCGAAAGAAGATTAAACTTTTGTTTATCATCTTAGACTACATTTTAGGAATTGTATACACATCACGCGGAGAACCTGAAAGGAAAATTATTTAAGCAAGATCAAATTAAAATAAATTCAATGAATCTAACAACGCTTTGGAACCTAGCACACAACATCTAGAGGTCTAGGCTAGAGACGTATTCCAGCGTCGTAAAACCTGGTAACTGTTGTTTTCAGTGTTGGTTGGGTGATTCCTCCACTCTGAGACAGCAAGGGCCAGTACGGACTTGTGCTCCCACATACCGTCGAGTATATATTGGGAGACCACAATAGGTTGCATCCTTTATCCTTAGGAAGCCGTGTCTGCCGCCCTATCGATCACAATGCACTGAAAACAACATTCGGGAAGATTGACTGCCATACCGTAAAATGTATTCTATAGTTTTGTGATTGGTTTGGTAATCCTCTCTGCCTAGATCTCCAAAGAAGTCCATTTTGCTCCTTTTTAGACTCCTTAAAGGAAAAGGTCCTCTGAGCACTTGTC